>PVJL010019489.1:0-13776 GCA_004026885.1 Lyroderma lyra | reverse complement strand
CTCTCACGTGTGTCTGGTTGGGAAATGCTGATGGGTCAGGGCAACGATGCCAAGCCCCGCTCTCCCTAAACGGCTGCCCGAGAGCCCGGGCCCGCTTAGGCGTTACATGAAGGCACCATTTAGAAAAGAACTTGGCCCCCTCAGAAAACTGTATCCGTGCCCCCAAGTCCAGTAAAGAGGGCCGTCAGGATTATAGGATGTGTCATACAAGAGCTACAAGGGCGAACAGGAGGGTGAAGCAACCCCAGGATGAGCAGCCAGGGAGCTCTCACCAGGCCTGGGGGTGCTAACTTATCCCCGGGGCAGGCTGCCCTGCAGGCGCTGGAAGTAAAGCAGGGGCTGCCCTCTGAAGGTTGGGGTCCCAGAAGACATGAGGATTCTCCCTGAAATGCTGCTTGAGAGAAGTCGTGAGCCTCCCCAGTTCTCTTGGTCTCCAGTCAGGAGACCAGTGTCTCCCATTCACTCAGAAGCCGGAGGACAGGGGAGCTTGGGAAATGTCGTTGTCAGGGGTTGTCCCTGGTAGGACAGCAGAGCAGAGGAAGGACATGGAAAGATGAGTACCAGTGACTAGGACAGGGAAGCTATTTGACTCCCATTGTCTCCACCTGCTACCACGAGGCACCCCAATAAACAGTCTGATTTTTAAAAGTGACTTCTGTGCAGTTCCATCATTAAAACAAGCCTGCCAGCCCCTTCTTCCAATCAAAATGCTCCTCTCGTGTTCCTGCACAGGAGTTCTAGAGCTTTCCTTCCCGTCTTTAACCTGACTCTCCTGGCCTATGAAGTCAGGAGGGTGGTGCTTTGGGACCCTGACTTCACCTCCTTCCCAGAACGCCTCTGGCTCAGATGTCACAGCCTGGCTCTGACCAAGCCTCAGACTCCATTGCGACGCGAAGCTGGGCTTGAACAGGCCGTCATTGCTCATGCGGCTCACGAAGGTCACAAAGTTAGAGGTTTTCAATTATGAGAAGGCGGGGTGCACGGATGGCGGGAGCTGCCAGGAGATGACAAGTAGTGGGCACAGCCTTTCCGGGCCAGGGCACGTCCCGGCTGTGGTGATGAATGTGCTCAGCCTCCTGGGGTTGTCACCCGCCTGTCAGCCCTTGATAAAGAGCTCACCGAACGTCGTGCTGATACGAACAGGAAAAAATGAGATAGGATTTGAGGCACACTCCCCGGGAGGAATCTGAACAGGCAAGATGGGGAGAGAGGCCCTGAAAGACAGGGGACACCTGAGTGTCCTTCCTGTGACCTCAAGTGACTTTTCCCTCCTGGCCACTTGATTTCCCTAAAGGAATCAGTCCTGGTCATCTCACCCTCTAATCTCTTTCCTTTCTGCCATTCACCTCGAGGTGTGAATATTTAGGACTGAGATGTTCCTTTTGGACCTCCCAGGATTAAAAGGAGGACTCTTCTTAAAGCAATCTAGCTACCTGGCCAGGTGATTGAAGGAAGGGCAATGTCACCTGAAAAATCCTCAAAGTTGAGGGACACCCTTGGGTAGGGCCCGACCTCAGTCCACTCTCTCTGAGGGCAGAGGGAAGTGCTGTCCAGGTGTCATCAGCTGCCGGGGAGCAAGCCCCCTTCCTTCCCTTCTCCAGCTAACTGTTGTGAGTCACCGTTCACATCTCCGAGTAACCTGAGATTTCAAGAACAGGAGGGGGAGGGTTTGAATCTTAAGGGGAAAGAAGAAACACAAATCTTTCTAGAGGGGACACAGCACGTCCAGGGGATCCTACAACATGTGAGACTCAAGGACACCGTTGGACTCAGGTCAGGGAAAGGCCCCGTTCAAAAAAGTTGGTTTGATATTTCTGTTTTGGGTGCACAGGAATATAGGAGGCCTTGTTAGGGTTCTGTGGAAGAAATGCGAGTAGGACTAAGCAATCTGGGGCACCCCTTCCTCGTCTGGCCTTTCTGAATGTTTTCCTGGAACACCCTCCCGCATCGTCCCCTTTTTTTGGATGGGCAAATGTCTCCTCATCATTCAGCATCCCTCTTGGACCAGAACGCTGGGTTCAAACCTAATCTTTCTTGTTCGTATGTCTATCTCCCAAGTCACATTCCAAGGCCCGAAAAGGATTCTTCTTTGAACCCCGTGTACCCACACAGGGCCCGGCACTGAGGAGGGTCTCAGTAAGTCCCTGATGGATGGGGAACTGGGAAGCTAAGGCATCAGCTCTGGAACCAAGCTGCCTGGATTTGAATCCTGGTTCTACCATACATTGACTATGACCTTGAGCAAGATTCTTCACCTCTCTGTGCCTCAATTTCTTCATCTGTAAGATGGGATAATAATGGCACCTATATCATAGGATGGACGTGAGGGTGAAATGAGTTTGCATATGTATAACGATCAGAACACTGATTGGCACAGAGAGGGTACTCAATAAAGGTTAACTAGTGTTCCATCAGCACTTCCACTGGCACCTCAGATGAATTATTAGCTGTCTTCTTTTAAAGAGTTGAACATTAAACATGACGGGTAGTTAATAATTTCTCTCACATGCTAGGGTTTGGGAGGAATTTGTGATTAGGTGAATTAATGATCACACAAACAAACCATCATTCAGGATTTTCTACAGTAATTTGGCTCAGACAGATGAATTCTAGAGGGCCAAATTGGCTCATTTATTTCTGCTCCGAGAAGGATCCATGGTAAAGGGGAATCGTTCACCAAGAAGTACCATCAACAAAGCAATGTTCGCGCAACAGTGATGGGGCTATTTTTCAACCTCAGCTTCAGGCTGATGCATTTGTACTTTGTCTTAGGCTGAAGAAGAAGAGGAGGTTTCAGGGAAAAAGTGTAGGAAGTGTCAGAAAGCAAACAATTATAGGATGTATGGAAAGGGAGTGCCCACTGGATGTCCTTCATGGTCAGGTCACCAGTAGCTACCGCCTTCAGATTGAGGAGTTTAGAGCCAAGGGTGCAAGGAAAGCTCACTGGCCCCACAATAAGGTACCCCAACTCATAGCCTGTGCCAGGCGGCCAACCAGACACATATGTACAAACATATTCATGTCAAGGTCAGGGACCAACACTTGAAGCTCTCCATGTCTCCTATTGAGATAATATACTATCCACCACTTATGGTGTGTTTAGGATGTGGCAAACATTATGGTCATCACTGAATACAGATGGCCTCCCTTTCTCCTCACTATGAGCCATCAGAACCCTCTTTTACAGGTGAGTCAACTGAGGCACAATGACTTGCCCCTGGACACACGCTAATCAGGCTCTGAACCCAGAGCATGTGACCCTAGGGCTTGCATGCTTACGTGCTTCTCTGGCTGCTCTATACAGGACATCCTATACAAGCAGCAGCCACTTAAACATTGCATTGTTTGATGGACGGATGGATTAACGAATGAACGAACAAAAAACTGAATGAGGCTGCTGTAGGATGGAATCTAGAATTCCTCCCTAGAATCTCCCCTGGCCGTGCTCTGGTCTCCATAAATAGATGCCTCTAGTGAGATAGGTCTCTGCCTTTTGCAGGCCTTATATGGGATGATTAAAGCAATGCTTTGGCTTAGAATGGGCCCATCCTGGAGTCCACCTTGGCTGAGTTCATCGGCACAGGGGCAGCAGCTTCCAGAAAGTCTGATAATGCCTGCTGGTCTAGCCTCTGGAGTTTTCTGGCAATATCAGTTTTTGACTGAACATCCACATAACAGTTGTGGAGTCTCAAATGGCCAGCTCCTGATGCCCTTCTCTCACGTCTGACACTAGGCTGACCAGATGTCCCATTTAAAATGGGACAGAAAACAACAGTGCTGTCCCGTTTAAAGTAGTACCGATGATCAGCCTACTGACACCTTGAATTTAGCCCAGTGAGACTAGGCTGACCGTAGGAACCGTTTGACACAGGACAGGACCGCTGTTTGGGTCGGCCTACTACGCCACCAGAACCCTTACGCTGACCTGACAGGCTGCTTTCTCCTGTGCTCGCTGGGCATAAGGACAATAGCTTCCGAGTTATTTCAAGCTAATCTTCAAAGACGTGATCACCGGCAGAATCTGAGGGAACCAAAGAGAAAGTAGGCCATTAGGACCCAGAAGCCCTGGCTTTCTAGAACCAGCTGCACTTGACAACAGGCAAAAGCCTCAGGATTCCTGATGAAAAATGAGGACTCAGCCCCATTCCCTGCCTCCTGCTGAGGACGGTTGGTCCCTAGCAAGGGACATCTCGATTCCCTCCCCAACAGTGAATAAGCATTTGGTCTGTCCACCATGTTGCGGGGGTGGGGGTGGGGGTGGACAAGCCCCTCTCTTGCACTAGAAATTTACTAGCTGAAGAACCCCAGCTTTGTAACCGCCCGGTCTCCCAGGGCTGCGCAGGTTGGCTCCAGATTTGATTCCAGCAGCTGGGCACCATCTCGTTCCTCACCCCTGATGGAGATCTGGGGGGAAACAAACAATGGAATTTGCTGTGCTAATAGTCTCTGCACCCTGTGGAGCATGAGATGCATACTGTGCACTGTGGAAAGCTCACTCACCCAGAATGAGGAGGCGAGCTTGGGCTCCAAAGGGGGAAGATGAGCTGGTCTCGCAGAAAGAACCCCTCCGCTAACAGTCATCGAAAGTCTTCCCCTCCATCCTGGTTTCCAAAGCTGACCTAAGAGCTGGTCCTCCCAGCTGGGACCTGATCGTGACCGATCCCCAAGCCTCAGACGGGGCCATGACTCAGCCCATTGTCACACAGGAAAGAGGCTCTTTCAGGCCTCTTGAACATCTTAGGAGTATTAAGACTGACCATTCATTAAATACCTACTAGGATTCAGCTGCTGTGTTAAATCCTTCATAAATTTTATTTAATTTTAAAGTTACATTAATTACGAAAGAAATCCATGCTCATTATTTAGAAAGTAATATATATGAGCAATATGAACTAAATAAATCCCCTGTAATCCCATCTCCCCCAAATAATTACCATTGACATGTTGACATGTATACCAAACAACAATCCTATGAGGTATAGATATTATTGTGCATTTTGTAGTTGAGGAAATTCGGGCCTAGAGAGGTCGGGTCTCCAGATAAAAGCCATCATTCTATAAAGCTCGGATTTGAACTCTGATTCTTTCGTTTGTTGAATGTTTACTCAGCATATGAGCACTATTCTGAGAGGTGGAATTATAGGTCCTTAAGGAATAAGGCAGAGGAGGGTTTTGTCGCTTTAATCCAGTGGAAGAGCCTGTCGATGCCCAAATAAGTGATTGCTGAAAATGCAAGTGGCATTTAAAATAAAAATACGGCTCTTTCATGTTAAGTGACTGTTATGGGGAAGAGAGTAACCTGGAATGAGTCAGGAAGGATTCTTGGAGGAAAGAACATTTTTATTTTTTAAACAAGCACTTAAACAGTGTTTACTGAATACCAATCACTGTTTTAAAATGTTGACGCATTTTAACCTCAAAAAATCCTGTGATGTAGGTATTATTACCATGACTATGACCAATGAGGAAACTAGGGCACAGAGAGGCTGAGTAACTTTTCCAAGGTCACACAGCTAGGCAGAGGTGAAGCCCAAGATTTAGATCCAAGCTGTTTGGGCCCAAAGTTATGCTTGTGACCACGACCCTCTGCTGCCTGTGTTTGCGCTGAGATCTGAATAATAGGGTGTCATTCATGCAAAGATCTAGAGATACTATGCAAACAGGAGGGACAGCAGGAGCAAGGCTCTGCACGTGGGGATGTGCACAGCTTGTGTGAGTGCCAGAAAGAACACCATCAGCCTGTCCCACAGGACCTGGTGGGCCACAGGATGGCCTTTGGATTTTATCCTAAGTGTAATAGGAAGAAACCGGAGGTTTTCAGCAGAGACATCATTTGATCAAAATTGCATTTTAATGAGATTCCTTTGCCTACGAAATAGAGAAGTGAATGGGGGCGGGGACAAGTTGAGAGTACCCAGGAACCAGATAGAGGTCACGACTAAAGATAAAGATGGCTTGAACTAGGACAGTAGCCAAGGAGATAGAGAGAAATGGGGAGGTGGGAGGGGGAGAGGGAAATTGCCTGATCCAAAGTTGTGCTTTCTCCATTAAAAGCTTATTGCTTTCGAGAAAAACATTTTGGTAAAAACTCCTTGCTAAGTGAGAGAAGACCCCCTTGTGGGGTTGGGGGGGACACATAAAAAAGGTAAAGGATGGTAGTTCACAAGCCACGAGCAAGAAGCAATGAGGCAGTTCCTCGCAAAGGCACAAGAAATAATGCCTGTCACTCACTGAGGAGCTAATGCGCGCCAGCCTCCATCCTAAGTTCTTTGCATGCACTAATGCATCAAGTCCTTCCAACGATTCTATGACGAAGATGTCACCATCGATCCCATTTCACAGACAGGCGAGGTCTAAGCAATCAAGGCCGCAAAGCTGGTGGTGGCAGAGCTGAGCCTTCAACCCAGGCGGGTGGACTCCGAGACCATCCTGTTAGCCTCCACACACTGACCTGCTTTCGCAGGCTGTCTGCTCTTCCAACCAACAGCCGAGGGAGCCGCCCGCGGCAGGGAGCACGTACACAGCAATGGCAGCAAGAGCCTTTCTAGCAAGAATGGTTTTTGCCTGAAAAAGACACAGACAGTTCCTTCAGGGCTGAATTTCACAGACACTCCGTTTGTGCAACCACAGCTCCCACCAGCAGTTCCGTGTCCAGTTTCTAGAAAGAGCAGGGGACAGGACTGGAGGCTGGGGGCATATTGAGCCTTCAGAGCTGGGGATCGTCGTGCCTGGGCCACTTGGACAGTTGGTCAACTTGAATTTGCAAACACAAACCAAAAGACTTCCAAGCTCATCAACCTACAACTGCAGCTGATGAAAAAGATAGCCCAACGCATTCCTTTGAGCTAAAGACTTATCTCGTGAGAGGCAGGAAGGTAGCCTCTCTCCGATGGACATGCCGTTCTGTCTATCAAAAGATAAGGATTGAAAATGAAAGCGAAGTCTTCGTGACTGATAAGAAATACCCTCAAGAAACACAGATTTCGGGACAAGTATGCTTAGTAACACCTTCCTCAGTTGCTGATGAAAGTCTCCATGTCACGAGGCACCTGATTTCCCGTTGGCCAAATAACGTGTGTGCAATGTGTTTGTATTATAGGGCCAGCCCGTACTAGAGGATGGCTACACGGCAGATGCACGGACGTTTAAGATTTAATTCTTACCTCCTAGCAGCTTGTAATCTAACTATAAAAGCAAACCATATCCAGTTGTATGTACAATTGGAGGGATTTTGGCTTTTAGGCTGACCACGTGTCCCGTTTTAAATGGGACAGAAAACAACAGTACTGTCCTGTTTCATATGGTCAGCTTCTTGACACCTGGAATTTAGCCCAGTGAGACTGGGCTGATGATAGGTAGCGTGTGACCATTGTTTTCTGTCCCGTTTAAAATGGGACGTCTGGTCGGCCTATGGTGCTCTAAACGGTAAAGAATGCCCAGGAGGGACTCCTCAGACCTGCTTGAGCTGCTCAGGCAAAGCTTCTCAGAGCAAACGGCAGATGTGGGCCTTGAAGGACGCGTGGGAATTAAGTGAGGAGAGAGAGAGAGAGGCTGCCACGCTGTGAAAGCACAGAGATGTCCGTGGGTGACGGCAGGATGGCCTGGCCAGAGGGCCAAGTTAAGGGCTAAACTCTGCTCCTTCGGGATTCATTAGTTGAAGCCCGAAGGCCCAGTACCGATTTAGAAAGAGAGCCTTTAAAGAGGTAATTAAGTTTGTAAAGGGAGGCTCTAGGGCGGGCCCTTAGCCAGTCTGACCGGTGTCCGTCTAAGGAAAGGAAATTTGAATATAGTCGCGGCGTTAGGAACATGCAGGCCCAGAGGCAAAAGCCACGGGAGGACACAGCAAGGTGGCAGCCACCTGCGAGCCAGGGCGAAAAGGCCCCAGGAGACGCCCATCCTGCCGTCACCTTGACTTCAGACCTCCAGCCTCCAGAACTGCAACAAAAGGAACTTCTGCTGTCTGAGCCACCCAGTCTGCGGTGTTTTGCCACGACAGCCCGAGCAAACGAGTACGTGCGCGTGAGGAGGCAGAAGACGGGGGCCCTTTGGCCTTGCTCCTCACCCCAGCTCCACAGAGGTCCCACCGTGCCTGCTGCCCGCCACCAGATGGTGAGTCAGGAGACACGAGCGGATCAATTAAATAATAAACTGGCAATTATTCAACCGACTGCCCAGACGCCAGCACGTGGGAGCAGCTCTGCAAATTTACCGAATCATGACGAAATGCGTGACGTCGACGTCAGTCAAAAGTGCCATGACAAGTGACATCTCACAGGGGCAGCCAGGGGACATGTTATTGTCTTAACTGCAGGGAATGTGTCTTTTGAGTGTTCGCCTTCCATCGCTAGAATAAAAGCTTCATGAGGGCTGGCCTAGACTTCGTTTCATTCATTGTTGTCATCTTTCATTCAACGCTTACGACAGCGACTAGCTCAGAGAGGACGCTTAGTAAGTGTTTGTTGACTGAATGAGTGAAAGTATCAGTGACATGGGTCATCTCATTCATTCCTCACAACAATTTTGCCGGGTAGACAGAGGTAGAGACTTAGTAGAGAGCCCATTTTAGAGATACTGAAACTAAGATTCAAGAAGCGAAGTGTGCTGGAGCTATGGCACTCAGGCTCGGCGCCTTTAAGAACTTATCTGATCGTCGTTTCACGACATCATGCTGTCTCCCTCGTGGCTTCCCTGAGTTATTACTTCATAATTCTATTGTGAATCAATAAAAGAAAGAACCCAACCAGCAACGTCTCAATATTACCTGCTGAATTGCTGTTGAGGACATTGTATACTAATAATCAGGAGTCCTTTATATTAAGAATCCATGGGAATTTAGTGCCAAGAATGATTCTACATCTCCCCAAAATTATTGTTTCCTCTCATCGGCCAGAACAGCAGAAAATAGGGAATTTCATTTCTCGTCTTGGCTGTCAGGAAGCACCAAAGCTGAATTAGTATGTAATTACAGTAATAATCTAATTTCTGGTCCAATTACAATCCTTTCCTCCTGTGAATGATTTCTGATCTTTATTTCCATTTTAACCAATTATGGATATGGATATGGATACACAGTTTTGGTTATTGGCTATAGCAAACCCTTTTCAGAAGCAGTCACATAGAAAATACAAAAATAAGCAATAACTAGCAGTAATCAAATGCACGCCATATGCCAGAGGCCATTTCTGCACTTTACATGTATTAACTCATTTCATCATCCAAAAAGCAAGCTTTTCTATTGTCAGAGAAACCGAATGTCAGGATATGCTATAATGAAAATAATATTCGGGATTATGAAAGAACACGGCACGTGCCTTCCCATCACTCCCTCTGCTAGCACCCGGGTGCGATCCTGCATCACCTCCCGCCTCAATTATGTGCTAATGAGACTCCCGGCTTCCACCCCGGCCCTCTCCGGCCTGTTCTCCAGTGAATGGCTAGAATTATCCTGTTTAAAACAATGTCATATCATGCCACCCTCTGCTCAAAACACTTCAACGAGTTCCCATTTCACTCAGAGTTAGGCTGACCAGACGGACCATTTTCAACGGGACAGAAAACAACGGTACTGACCCGTTTCATACAGTACGTAGGGTCGGCCTAGTCTCACGGCGTCCGTAGGCGTACTCTTACTCACCGTTGGAGATGGGACAGTACCGTTGTCTTCTGTCCCGTTTAAACAGGTCCGTCTGGTCAGCCGACTCAGAGAAAATGCCCATGTCCTTTCTAGAGCCCACAAGGCCCCATGCGCTCTGGCCCCTCGTGTGTCCCTGGCCTTATCTCCCACTGCTGTCCCCTCCTCCCTCTGCTCCATGGCCTCATGGACTTCTTGAGTTTTCACGAATATTCCAGGCACCTTTCCTCCTCAGAGTCTTTGCGTTTGCTGGTCCGGAAGCCCGGAGTGCTCTTTTTCAGATATCCGCAGGGTTTGTCCCTCATTACTTTCTGGGGTCAAATGTCATCTCAGGAGCATTCCTGATCACCTGTCATTCCCCATGCCTCTTCTCGTTCTGTTTTTCTCCTGAGCACACCTAACTAACAAACTCTTTATGTTCATTTATTTATGGTTTATACTGACTGTGTCTTAGGATGTAGACTCTCCGAAGGCAGGCGTTTTTGTCCATCTCATCCTTTGCTAATCCCAATCGACTAGACCCGTGTTTGACATGTAAGTAGGTGCCCCATAAATACTTTCTGAATTAATGAGTCAACATGAGAGGAAGAGGCTTATTTTTCTCCGAACTACTCTATTTTGCAAATATACAGAAATGCACAAAATTAAAATATTTACCGTAATTATTAAACTGTTTTCCCAAATGCCTTCCTTCCATCCACATCCTAAACCATCAGGTAAACTGAGTTGACACTGACCAGTCCCACAGAATGTGGTTGTCCATTCCATTTAGGTATGTGCACTGTGTGCAGGGCATCTTGACTGGCCAAGGAGAAGCTCCAAGACTGCGACCATGGTCTCTCCTCTTTCCCAACATCCCCTTCTGTCAAGATCTCTATTACTTACTACCCATGAGAATGTGTGTTTTGCAACAAGGAAAGGTCGGATCTTTGATGCCGAAGAGATGAGAGCTAGAGGCAGAGGAGAGGAACGTGGAGGGTAACGACACCAGCAGGGAGCACGCCTCGATGTGCATTACTAAATCCCCAGTTTGTGCAAAAGTATCAGGCCCGTTGCAGGCATCAATAACACGGAATTGTTCGCTTCACCTTGGTCTGAGTCTGACGATGTAGAACTGGAACGATAAAGACCCAAAGTCAGAATTCTTTTCTTGGAAGCCTTTTGAGACTCGAGCAACAAATTCTCCTCACCTTTGCCACAAGGCCTGGCAGCTGTGGCAGCTCTGGGAGGTGGCACCCAGGGTGCACACTGACATCTCAGAGTGAGCATCACCAGCAGTGACGCTTCTTCAAGGGGCTCTTGGGTAAGTAGAGGGCACCTCACAGTGGCTGTAGCTGACAGACTGGGTTGGGGTAGGCTGGCCAGATGCACCATTTTAAAGGGGACAGAAAACAACAGTCCTGCCCGTTTCAAATACTGCGCATGGTCAGCCTACTGACACCCTGATTTTAGCCCAGTGAGACTAGGCTGACCGGACGTCCCGTTTGAAACAGGACAGTACCACTGTTTTCTGTCCCATTTAAAATGGTACAACTGGTCAGCCTAGATTGGGGGCACCCATCAGACACCCATCAGGGAACTCCCAGAAATTACAGGGATATGTTGAGGGAGACACAGCACATAACTCCATCAGCATCTATGTGCTTGGCGGGGCTGGGTCTGAGTTTCACATGACATCACAGATTTCAGATTACAGTGTTTTAGAATCTCCACGAACGAGTCATTCCTTCCAGAAGTTTCTTTCACCTTCATGGAAAAGCAAACGCACATGACTACAGCATAATGTAGTCAGTCTCTCCTTTCGCTCATCTATGTGTCAGTGAGACTATCTAGATGGTTGTAAACCCATGTCATCCCCGCCCCACACGTATCAAAGTTGAGAACTGCCTTCTCTCAGGCTTCCTGGCCCTTTAGGGAGGTGAGAGCTTCTGCTCCTCTCCACTTGCTGTGCGCCTCGCTGTTGAGACTCCCGCCGACTGTCTTCTTACAGTTTTAATTGCTAGTTTGGGTATGGGGAGGCTCTCCTTCCCCTTTGGAAGGAAAAAGCATGCATTTAATTTCTAACCCAATTAAACCGTGAGCACATGAGCTCATGCTCTGTGGGCTAGAGAGACAGGCCCGGGAGACATGAGTGGAGTGGAAATTGCCCACATTAACGAGCTCCCCTCTTCCCCCTCCCCCCTAGGAATGACTAACAACGGGGTGAGATTATGTTTGTGCTCCAGTAGTTTTTTTCAATTAATTAATCAGCAGGTACAGGTCTCAAAAAACAAGCTTCTGCCAATGATGAGGACTTGTTGGCATTCTTGGAATGACAGCTCAATAACACAGAAGGTGCAGAGGGGCTCCCTGAGTACTGCCTAGCAATTCTGATGCTGACCCCTCCCAACACCTAACTTTGGGGGGGATTTTATTCGGTTTCGAAAAGTTACATTGGTAATAAACTGGCCTTGAGGTCAGCAGATCTGAATAGAAATTTATGCCTGCTCTGCCCCTGGTTGAAATAGAGGGAGAACCCTTACGAAGCCTCAGGTTTGGGCAGCAAAATGGCAGAGGGTGGCCCAGGAGCACAGGGCCCCGAGTCACGAGATGAGGGCTGCTTAGGTGTTTGCTAGCTGTAAGGACTCAGGTCAGTCTTTCAAGTCTCTGGTCTTCAGTTACCTTTTCTGTGAAACCGAAGGGCTATGCCAGAGAATCTCAAAGACCCCAGTGGCCTTGACTCTCTCTAAGGGTGAAGATCGGTGAGTGGCACTCACCCTCTGGGAGCTGGCACCTCTCCCTTCTCCACTATGCCTCCAACCACCGCTATCTGTCAACGTAGGGCACTAGCGTTACGGAAGTGTTTCTCCGAGTTTATTATCAGGGAAGCTTCTAGAGGTCTCTTGAATCCCAGGAATCTGCGAGCCTAAGCTGTAGCAAGATTAGGAATCAAGAAACAGTATGCAATCTGGTGCACAGAAGACAGAGAGTGGTCTGGGGGAGTAAAGCAAGAGAAGTAGAAACATCTGGATTTGATGGAATGAACAAAATGATAAGGTTGAAGAAAAATTTCTCTCTCAAACTGATCACAGCTGAACTTGGGAACTGTGCTCCTCATTTCCACGTAGAGACCAAAAACGGAAGGAATTAAGAAAAAGCAATGACCCGAGCTTCAAGAGGAGGGTCCCAATAGGATGAGAGGCCACAGCCGCAGGGATCAAGGCCCAGAGGATGCACCAATGGGCACAGAAAGGGACCGACCCCTGGAAGGAAACGCCTAATACTGCCAACATGTGGCCGGCGTTGGGGGATGGAAAGGTTCCTCTGCTTTGCAACTTCCGCAACTGACTGGAGAAGTTTCTTGAAGCGCTCTCGCTCTCCCACCCTGCCCTGCTCTCTCACAGGCACACACGCGCATGCGCACGCAGTAGGAGGCAGCCCTGTCCTGCACGTACGGATGGCACGGGAAGGGCACACAGAGCAGGCAGAGGGGGACGAAGTGGCGTTTAAGAGTGGCATGTCCCTAGTTTTTATTACTGGGTGTTAGGAATACAAAGCGAACACAAGGCAGAAATTCAACATGTATTTGAATGATGAAGCAGGGGGTCCAGGAACTAATGAATTAAATGAGTAAGGGAATTGAACGCTCGTCTGTTTATGGGGATGATTCCTGCCCTGGGTAGGCAGGCCCCTGTCTCTCACAACATTGTACCATGGTTCTTCCTGGGCGTCTCTGTTCATTTCCTTCTCTGTGAACAGATCAAATGCACGCATCAGAGGCTTTTCTGCCTTCTCCCTGGGGCCTCAGGAGGCACGGAAAGCTGGGAAAAGTGCTGTCAAAACCATTTCTCTCTGTATTGCCACCAGCCAGCCTGAAATGCTGAGAAACAAATGTTCTCAATCATTTTGTCGAGTTTAGCAGGCTCATTTTCTCACAGCTGTGTGAGACTAAAACAAGTAGCTGATTTTTTCCTGAGTAAACTAATTTCCAATTGCAGAGCCTCGACCAGAAAAGAATCCACTTAAATGCACAGATTCTTGTTGCATGTTCTTCGACATGCACAAATGAAAGACAAAATTCTGTTATTTTGTCTTGCTTTCTCTCCTAGCAATCAAGACAGAAAGCACTCCCTCCCTCCCCCACCTCCCTCCCTCCCCCTCCCTCC
>PVJL010019488.1:0-13772 GCA_004026885.1 Lyroderma lyra | reverse complement strand
ATCTGTAGATTGCTTTGGGCAGAATAGCCATTTTAACAGTATTAAGTCTTCCTATCCATGAACAGGGGATATTTTTCCACCTCTTAAAGTCTGTTTCAATTTCTTTCAAAAGTGTCTTATAGTTCTCTGTGTATAAGTCTGTCACGTTCTTTGTTAAGTTAATTCCCAGGTATTTCATTCTTTTTGTTGTGATAGCAAAGGGAATTGACTCCCTCATTTCTTTTTCTGTGGATTTGTTGTTTGTATAAAGGAATGCTGTTGATTTTTGTACATTGATTTTGTATCCTGCAACTTTACTATATTCGTTAATTGTTTCTAATAGTTTCCTGGTGGAGTCTTTGGAATTTTTTATATAAAGTATCATGTCATCCGCAAATAGTGACAATTTAAAAAATATTTTTTTACACTTGGGCTTAAATATAGGAACTGTGGTAAGGACAATGCTTATACAATTAAGCAAGTACAGATTTGGATGTTTGACCAATTAGATTTCATTGAAACAAAACAAAAAGATAGACACACACAAAATAAACTCCAAAACCAAAAGCTCTGTATCAGTCTTCTCAATTAATGTTTCTTTGAAATTACATATTATAGCTACTCTGTATTACAGAAAAATAATATATTTTGAAATGTACTTCCTTTGGTCAATTTATAGAAAACATTTAGTTGTTTCTATTAGTTTTGTAATAATAATGATATAGCATTAACTGTCGAACTACAAAGTATTATACTTTTGAGATTAGAGTAAAAATTGTTCCATAGAGGACTGGCTTTACTGTCAGACAGAGAAACTAGGTGGAAAATTTTGTTTTTATACTTAAAAAAATGTAAATATTTCTATGCATTGCTTCCTTCTCCAAAGAATATTCCCTCTCAATTTCATCCTTTAAGACTTAATTTAGTTCTTATTAAAAAACAAAATGAATTTAGATAAAGCAACCATTTTGCTGTATTAGTCATATACTACTTGAATATGATCCATTTCCAGAAGAATGTTTTGGCCTAAGAAAATCTGTAAACAGGAAACAGTTTGGATGCAGGAGAAAAGCAAAGAGGCAATTTCAAGAGTTGAGCAGAAGTGATGAGAGGAAGTGTCTAGAATTAAAAGAAAGTTGATAGAAATGACAACTTTCTCCTAGTTTCCAAAATTTGCCCCCAGATCAATAGTGGCCCATCTGATAGCCATCTCTGTTTCCACATAAGGGGAATTTTTCATTTTGGTTAAGTGGTATGTTTAAGAGTTAGTAGAGCTATTGTGCATGAGGCTGGTCTGTGTTTCCCTTAGATGTGATCCCACCCCACCCCCCACCATAATCTGTCCATTATTTCTGGGCCTCATCCCATCCCTAGCATCTGTTTCTCCATTGGTCGTGTTTGTCTTTCCTTCATTAACCTCTGTGCACAATGGCCTCTGGATCTTTCTATGAAGGCATTGCTGTTACCTTGGGCACTACAGATGGTGGATTTCAGCCAGCTGCCTGAAATGATTCAATCTTGGTTTTTCAGGGTGCGGTCATGGGACATAATCCCATGATAAACCTCATTTTCTCTTAGATGCAATGAATTTATGTGGGGCTAAACTTGCGGGGTTTCTTAAGCTCAGCATTACTGGGAAGAGACCAACTTCAGCTGGCATTTTTTTCCCAGATGGAATTTGTCACTTACATTGCCACAGTTTGAACTGAACAGAAAAGAGACTATTTGCTAGCTGGTAGTTGGTGGAAAAGCTCATTGATCCTAAGGCATTTTTGAGAAGGCAAGATTACAAAATCTAAGTGACTTTGTTCTAGCTCAGATTATCAAGGCCCACACATTTACGTCTTTGGGAGAACTCATCTCTCATAGGTTCTGAATACTGGTTATGCGATCAAGAGCAAAGCAACTCTCAGGTCAGACCTCCATGAATGCCATTGGGTTGCCTTCTTTGTCTAATTGTCTTCACCTATCAGCTTGGGATTCATGCTAATAGCTAAATTTAATTGAGCCATTCCCATGTGCCTGCCACTCTTCTAAAGGTTTTACATGTCTGAGGTCACTCAATCCTCCCAGCAACCCTATGAGGTAGTTATTATTATTGTCTTCAGTTTACAGATGCAAGAAACTGAGGCAGAGGGAGGTTAAATGATTTGACCAAGGGCATGCAGCTTGGAAGTGGCAGGGCTGAGTGTAGATCCCAGGGGAACTGGCTCTAAAGGTCATTCTCTTCCTCCCTAGAAGTTAGGATAGAGTCCTTCTAGCATAAGTGACTGAGTGAAAGGCTATTGTCAAGACAGGGTTATAGCCTAGTAAAAGGCCTACATGGCTAAGCCTATAGAGAGGTCCCTAGAATGTAGCTCTAACTCCTAGTGGGCCTGAATTTAAAAAGCTCTCCAGGAATGACCTCTCATTTTGAGAACAGTTTGGAAGGATACTAGGGAGTCCAACGAGGCTACTGAGTGGTAGTCAGGCTTAGGTTTGAGGCTGGATTCAGAACTGGCTTGAGGGGGCAGGGGAAGGCTGGTGATAAAGGTTTATTGTGAAATTTGGCTTTCTAGTGGGCAGCCTGGGTTATTTTCAGCAGCCTTACCCTAGAACAGTCAGTCCACATCTTAAAGGATTTATCTATATTGGCTTGTTTAGTTTTTGTGTGTCCTTAACTATGTTCTTTTCTGTCCTTGAGCATCCGGATCAGGACCAGAAGTCAGTGTTCCAGCTTTAGGACAATGAGACCATTGTGGATATGCATTTATGTCTTTTCAGAGGTGCTGCTATTAGGACAATGCTTATAGAATTATGGAAGTACATATTTGGCTGTTTGACCAATCAGTTAGATTTAGAGTTTCTCTGAATCCCTTGTCTAGTTGGGGATCTAATTCTTTTCAAAAAGGGTAAAACAGGAGTCCCTGGTGAACAATTTCTGAGTGACTCTTATAGTCCCAACTGAAGTGGCCTGTCATTGACCAAATGTTTTATACTTTTCTATATTGACAATTGTCTGTAAAACATTGTGTAGTCAATATTTTTATTTATATCCCTTTTCCTAGATGACATTTTATCCCCTAAGATAAAAAGTTACATGTTATGCAAATTATTCCTTACTTATAATATGTGATAATAAACATTTTGTTTTGACCAGTTAAAATATATTAGAGTCTCTTCTCTAAACTAAATTTTCTAACAAGATTGTGGCAGGGACTCCCAAAGTCTGTAGCAGCCTTGTTTAACATGTGGCCCAGGATGGCTTTAAATGCGGCCTAATACAAATTTGTAAACTTTCTTAAAACCTCACAAAAATTATGCATGGGCCTTTTTTTTTTTTTTTTTAGCTCATCGGCTATCGTTCGTGTTAGTGTATTTTATGTGTTATCCAAGATAATTCTTCCAATCAGGGAAGTCAGACGGTTGGACAGCCATGGTCTATAGGATGTCAGTCAATATACTTCAGAGAATTACAGTTTTAGAACTTAGGGTAATTTGGATGTTAAAAAAATAATGAATTGTAAATTTTTGTTTTTAAAGTGTTTGGATTTAAGTTAATAATTACTTTAGTTTGCTTTATTCGTGTTAGGTTGTCTTTTGCTCATCAAAGTCAGTATTTTTATCTAGTCTTTTGGTCATGTTTAATAGTTTTTTATTCACCTACACCTCCTCCTTCCCATTATCATGTAGAAATGGAAGTGGTATTTTGTTACATATTAATGGTACTTAATAAGAAGTGTCATCATTTAATTCTGAGCCTCTTTGAAAGGGTTTGGATTTGTGTTTTGCATGTTCTCAGGTACAATGAGGTAAACACCATTTTTCTGTTCTGTTTTTAGGTCACATGTGCCAATTTAACAAATGGTGGAAAGTCAGAACTTCTAAAATCAGGAAGCAACAAATCCACACTAAAGCACATATGGACAGAAAGCAGCAAAGACTTGTCCATCAGCCGACTCCTGTCACAAACTTTTCGTGGCAAAGAAAATGATACAGATTTAGACCTGCGATATGACACCCCAGAACCTTATTCTGAGCAAGATCTCTGGGACTGGCTGAGGAACTCCACAGACCTTCAAGAGCCTCGGCCCAGGGCCAAGCGAAGGCCCATTGTTAAGACGGGCAAGTTTAAGAAAATGTTTGGATGGGGTGATTTTCATTCCAACATCAAAACAGTGAAGCTAAACCTGTTGATAACTGGGAAAATTGTAGATCATGGCAATGGGACATTTAGTGTTTATTTCAGGCATAATTCCACTGGTCAAGGGAATGTATCTGTCAGCTTGGTGCCCCCTACGAAAATAGTGGAATTTGACTTGGCACAACAAACTGTGATTGATGCCAAAGATTCCAAGTCCTTTAACTGTCGCATTGAATATGAAAAGGTTGACAAGGCTACCAAGAACACACTCTGCAACTATGACCCTTCAAAAACCTGTTATCAGGAGCAGACCCAAAGTCATGTATCCTGGCTCTGCTCCAAGCCCTTTAAGGTGATCTGTATTTACATTTCCTTTTATAGCACAGATTATAAACTAGTACAGAAAGTGTGCCCCGACTACAATTACCACAGCGACACACCTTACTTCCCCTCTGGATGAGGATGACCATGGGGGTGAGACTGAATGAAGCCTGAGGAATTAAAGGTCACATGACAGGGCTGTTACCTCAAAGAAGAAGGTCACATCTGTTGCCTGGAATGTGTCTACACGGCTGCTCTTGTCAACTGGCTGCAGATAATGCTAGTGGAGAACAATTTGATGCAATTTCTGCCCAGTCAGCTTCATCTCTCAGTGTAGTTGTAAATCACAACAGATTTTAAAGCCACACTTGCAGACATGCTCTCACACATAGATGTACACAAACACACTCATACACATTTCAGCCTGCATTGTCATGATTGCTGTCGAGAGGGCTTTCATTGTCTGATTCATAACGGTTCAGGATAAAGTATCACGAAGCAAAAGGATTAACTAGACGGTGAATGGTTTCTAACACTTACTGTTGTGGAAATCTCTTCTAGAGCTGTGAGTACATGCTAATCAATAGTTCCCCCTCATGCATTCCTACTGCTTGGAGTAGCTGTACTGGTAAAATACTACTGTAGGAGTATATGCTTGTTAAAATGGAAAAACTATGTCTTTAGAGCTCAGTAGTCTTTATTTTATCAACAAAACAAAGTGTAGTAACTTTTTCCAGCATAGAGTAGGCACATTCAAGGTGATAGACGATGGCTCTTTTTCTATGCGGGGAGCCTATTCTCAGTGAAGACAGGCAAACATTTGGAATTTACATGTGGGCAGACATCGGATTACAGCTTTCACCACCAACCATGGGACTTTCGCGAAGTTGAGACCAGCTAAAGCTGCTTAAAGCAATTTCTGATCATTATATAAGATGGGAAATGCCTGACAGACACCATGTAAGTTAGAAGTGTCTGTCTTATCTTTACTACACATATTGTAACAAATTCAATATCTTAGTCTTCATTTGTATGAATGGTTTGTATTGTACATAGTTTAACCAAGTGTTATTTGAGCTGCTTATTAATATTAACTTGTACTTGTCTCTCTGCTTGTTATTGGTTAAAAAAGAAAAAAAAAGGATATGAGGAATCCATTTTATCAATGTAGCTGTGAACTCCATTAAAAAGACAAACTTAATGTACAAAGCATTTATTCAGCTCAAGTATTGTTGAAAACTATACATATAGAACATTAAAGTCTGTATTTAGACATTTTATTTCTGGACAAAATGAAATGTACATAAAAATAAAATGCTTAAAGTTGAGTTTCAATATGTACTTGTGTAAGATGGTGATTTAAATGGTTCTGACAAGAAGAATGTGTTGGAATACAGTCAGGGTTTTGCATCTCATATCTCTAAATTTGTACAGAACTATCTAAATTACTATTAGCTGCCCATTCAAAACAATTTAGGAGTTTCAGTCTCAAGCTTGGGAAATAGTTGTGGCATACAGCATTTCACACATTTTTGGTTTACTGTCATGCATGTTATTTAAGAATACCAAAATCAATGAACATATGGAGATAACTGAAGTATGCTAATTTATTATAACTCATTTTTGTTTTGTTTTGTTCCTGTATAGAGTCTTTCTTTAGTGGAGGCTTGAGAAGAAGGTAATTTTTTTTCTTTAAAAGAAAGTCAAGATATCTAAAGATTCTGGCTGACTTACCCTTATTCTACCATAATGACTCAAGAGAAAAATAAAATTACAATAGTAGATAACTTGAATGCTCAATCTATACCAAACAGAATCAACTTATATATATGGCATTGTTGATGAACATTAATCTTTCTTTTTAAAAATAATTACTGTACACAACACCAGCAATATAAACAGAAAAAATGCATAAGGTCACCCATTGTTAAAGTCACGAATTGGGGATTGGGATTATGAAGAGTTTCAAAGGTCAACCAAAGAAACCAAATAAAGAACACTAATTCATTCTCATCTTCCCTTCGTGCTGCAAAGGAATAAGTTTTCATATAAAAAATAATAGAAGTACTACAGGGAATATAAAACCAGAGAGTTCTAAAGTGAGAATTCTGTAGATGATTTGACTAAAGAAAGCTGCAATAACGAATCAAAGACACATCATCCTGTTAAATGTCCATTGCTCAAAATCCTCCAATATAATTTATGTCAATGTATTAATTAATTTGCCATGGGATTTAGAAGCTAATGTTAGAACAGACTTTCTCTGGCACAACAGACAATAAGAGCTTCCTGAGTTCCAGCTTCTGGACATACGTTCCACAGATAAATCTTGTTATTGTGGGGTTTATTTGTCAAAGTGATCACTTAAGAGTTAATTCTCTGTTAGCAAAAAGGGCAGTAAGTGAGAAGGGGAAACAATTTTTTTAAGGATCATTTGGTTAGTGGGCCATGAATTTCATTGTGTGGTCTAATCTGCCCTTTGGTTATCCAAAATTCAAGATGATGTGAAAATGTACTTTCATCGCCACTTGTCTGCCCTGCTTTCTAACCTCCTCATGAAATGTTGGTTTTAAATTTTTATGAACAGAGAACACAGCTAAGTAAATAACATTCAATGAATTGAATTATTTTTCTATAACTTTTTTTTAAGAAGAAAAACAAAATATAAAGGAAACCTAGTAAACTTCCAATAAGGTTTTCAATTTTTAAAAATCTAAACTTCTAGGACTTCTTTTCTGGGCCTATACCTACTTATCCTAAACTACATCATCAATATCTTCATCTGTAATACAGAAAAGTCATGATGACATAGAACTTTGTTTCAAAAGAAAATTTATTTGTATCCAATAAACTCTTCCTGTTTTAGATAAGGAAGTGGGTGAAGGAAGATGATGAATATAAAGATTCAGCAATTCAAATTAAAAACTTTATTAGACCAACTTTTTGCTTCAGCTAGTTAAGTTTTAATTATGATAGAAAATCATTTGCTATTTGGAAGAAATAAACTTTAAGCTGCACTAAGGAAATCATCTTCTCTAGAACCTCAAATATTATTTTTCATATTTGCTAAGATGTAGCAAAAAAACTTCAAGGTGGAAATAGCATTTGATGCAAACATGGGTATGTCATCACTTATTGTTTTCAGAAACATTTTAGTAAAATTGAAATTATTATAAAGAAATGATTATTGTAGTTTCTTGTCTCAAAGAAGAAAACGTATACATTATTGGTTTATCTATTTATGATAAAAACAATGAGTTGTCATGGTACAGTTTTAATTGGGCATTTTTGGGGTTTATGGCTCTTGTGAGAATTTCTCTGCATGAGTAGAAGGGATATAACTGTTAGTAGTTCACTACTAAAGTTCTGGAAGTTATTATTCTGCAAGTAATTGAGATATTGTTATATTTAAAACTGTGGACTGGGAATCTTCAGGTTCCTACATTTCAGCAATAAACTGTAAGCCATATTTTTGCACAGAATAGATTAAAAAACTCATGAGAAGCCTGAGAAAGTGTTTGTCTTTTCCCTTTCCCCTACTGCTTTATGTGTAAGAAGCAGCTTAACCAATATAAACAGCACTTTGGAAAAGCAATTTGTTTGTGTCTCTACCATCAACTTTGAATGCCAAGGTTTAGCCTGAAGCGAATTCCAATGGCTGTGTTTATAAACCTTTGAAAGAGTTGACTGATGTACCAGTTTCAGACATTTATTGATATTTATTCAATTATCAATCTATTACATACTTATATTTTCATATTTTTTAAATAAGCTAAAAATCAGTTGATGCATTTAAAAATTAAAAATTTAAAAACATTAACTTGCATAAAAGTGATTTACTATTTACCTAGTTCATAAGTACCTTACTGGCTGGAATTGAATCCCAAAAAACTGCTAGGTTAAGCTTTTCTCAGGAGTCCCATGCATATCAAAGAATGATTTCAGGGGGTTGGGAGCATAAGGAAAACAATCATTCTTAATTAAAAATAGTGATGTATCATTGAGTTTTATATCCAATTCTATCAGAAATATTTTTAAGTAACAAATTTACAATTACTTCTCTTTTTAGTAGGGTGACAGAGAACATAAATCCCATGAGAGAGTTTTAATTTCAATCTGCTTGTTTGAGCAAAAGGTCTTGAGAAACAGCCTAACACTAGGAGACTTCTATTGCCAACTAAGCAACGGCTGAGTGTTCCAAGTTTGGTCATAAGTGCTTTATTATATACAATTTTACATTTGCAGGAACATTGTCTTTTATCATTGAAGGATTGGAGGATAACCTTAAATGTCCCATTAGTGATGGATGTAGAAGATTTACAGACCTTCTGTCAGTGGTTGTAGTGGCTATTGCCATTGGAGGTACCACTGAAGGTGCCAGGTGTTGGAGTTCTTCCAAATTCTAATCAGTGAATTAGACATACAGCTAAAGCCCTGTTCACATCGTATTGCATCTGGCAGGTGCTGACTTTCTATTTCCTAATTCCACATTAGGCCTCCAAGGAGACAACTAGAACGTTACTGTTCTCTGATGGTCAAATTACTTGACTCAAATATAGAAGTAACCTTGGCCATGGAGGTTGTGACTATTTAACAAAGTAATGCAAGAAAATCGTTAGAATGTTGCTATTGCCAAATAAGTATTTTTGGAAGACAAAATATTATTGTTTCTCTTCCTGCTAAAGTTCACGTCATCAATTTCCTGAAATCCAGTTTCTTATTAAAATCAGTTTGTTTTTGGCATTTTGTAAGTTTTCAGTAGAAAGCATAGTCAAGTGATATAGCCTATGTAGGTTGAAAATCTTTCATGGAACTATTTTTATCTGAGTATAATTGATACAACATTATATTAGTTTCAGGTGAGCAGCATAATGATTCAATATTGTATAATACATATTGTGAAATAATAATCACAATAAGTCTAGTTAACTTCTGTCACCATACAGAGTTACAAATTTTTTTCTTGTTTTGAGAACTTTTGAGATTTCAACTCTTAACAACTTTCAAATATGCAATACGGTATTATTAACTATAGTTGCCATGACTCATTATATAACTGGAAGTTTGTACCCTTTGATTGCCATCACCCATTTTGAACAACCCCCCTCCCAATCTGTTCTCTGTATCCATGAGCTTGTTTTGTTGTTGTTTTTAGATTCCACATATAGGTAAGATCATACAGAGTCTGTTTTTCTTTGTCTGGCTTATTTCACTTAGCATAATGCCCATAGGTCCATCCATTAATTATCTGAGAAGACTGTCCTTTTAACAGAAAGAAAACCAAATTCTAATTTTGCATCAGTATGCTTTTGATATCAAAATTCTTTTTTACAAATTAATTTGGGCAATACCATCCACAGGTAAAAAAAATCACATATCTTTAATATATGTATTAGACACACATAAACATGCACAGAGATGCAAACAGAAACTTTATAGTTTTCATTCTAGAATTTTAGCCATGAGTCAGGTACAATACAAAACTCACTAGTTCTTAAGAGAATAGTCAGAACAAAATGGTGTTTCTGGCAGATAGACTAAATTAAAATAACCTGCTGAGATGGCCAAGGAGTTTTACTATAGATTTTTTTATTTGCATGCTTTATGGATCCTTTTAGAGGTATTTTTGAGTCATTTGTCTTTGAGAAGTTTCTGCTTACCAAACAATGCATTCCATTGTCTCTGAGGGGTTTGAGATCCTTTCTGGTCAAGGGTGCCCCCATAAGGCAAACTTATCTAAGTTAAAGTTTCCCCACAATGGCCACTAACAATTCTAACTTATCCAAAAATTTACCCATTTTCCAAAAGGCATGAGATCCTGGTCTACAGTAGTTACCTGTAGGGAGCAAGAGTTTTTTGAGGGAGGTAAAGAGGAATTTCAGACCAGGTGGAACCTATGTTTGGTTTCAGACCAGGTGGAACCTATTTTTGCCTAGATTCCCTAAAACATTTAGGTAGGAGCTGTTTCCTAACAGTGTTCCAAAACAACAAATCATATCTTTTCTTTCCTTTTGAACAGATTAATGTGACTTACAAAGAATCTTCAACAAACAAAATACAGGCATGCATAATCAAGTTGGAGAGCTCAAAACTCAAAGGCAGCAGAGCTCAGATCCAAGAGAGGTTTCCCCTCAAACTCCAACAGTGAACTCGATGGACTCTGTGGGGCCCAGCCCCTGTTTGTTCATTGGCCTCAGAGTTACTGGGAAGAAACAACTTTGAATCCCACTTTTGATACCATAAACTGTCAAGAGTTTAGAAATAACAAACATAACCAATGAAATACTTAAGTCGTAATTAATGAAAGTTTATTGTGTACACACCAAAAAACAGTGTGTAAACGGGGAACACTCAACCCAAAATATGAAATGAGACTGAGGGGTGTATTGTTATAAACAGCTAATGTAGTGAGAAAGCAGTGACTGTTTCTTCTTCACAGTTATTAGTTACAATATTTAAATTTTCTTCAATGGTAGAGAATTGGATAGTGGATACCTCATATCCATTTTGGTAAACAGTTTTAAGATCTGTTTATGATTTTCAAAGGCGTAAGCAAGAAATAGCCCAGGTCAAGTTCATCTTGCAAAATCAGCTATCTTTAAGCCATTGTTTGTATGACTAAACTAGTTTGTCTGTTCAGGAAATTCTCGAGGCTGTCTCCAAGTGGTTTTGATTTTAACAAGTGAAAAAAAAAAGGAAAATTAAAAGATGATGCTTGTCATTGGCTTTAGCAAGGAAGAAGAGTGTGAAGGTGGCACCCACCACATCCATTCCCAAAGAGCATCCCA
This sequence comes from Lyroderma lyra, assembly GCA_004026885.1. Classification (NCBI taxonomy): domain Eukaryota; kingdom Metazoa; phylum Chordata; class Mammalia; order Chiroptera; family Megadermatidae; genus Lyroderma; species Lyroderma lyra. The sequence continues at coordinate 2,561 of PVJL010019488.1, read as the reverse complement.
GCAGGTCCCTGCCCCTTAGTCCCCTGCTTTCAAATTAGCAAATGAGCTTCTTTCACATAAAGCCTTGGGGCTTTTCTAAGAGTTGCTACTTGGATGGGCCCTGGGCAGGTGAGCCTGTGCTCGGACCCTTAAAAAGCGTTTCCTCAGTTTCCCACAATTCCACAGGTCTCTTGGATGCTAGGCCCGCGGTTTTCAAAGCTAGCTGTTTTGAGGGCTCATCTCTCCAGTGCAATTATTAAGAGTTGAGCCACCTGATTTGGTGCAAGAACCCTTCGCTCCTCAGGAAGAAGCTCTGGGTTTTGAGGAAGTCTCCTCCGGCGGGTCCCTCCACCAGCAGTGGGGTGTATGCACATTGTGTCTCAGCCTCTCCTACCCACTTTCCTGTGGGGTGCCTCTTGTTTGCCCAGTGGAAGAAGTGGCTATGCTACTTTTTAGGTTTTTCTTTTCAGAGGAAATTATCCCATATATAGCTGTAAATCTGTTCTGAGCATGGGAAGAGGTGACTTCAGGATCTGTCTGCATTGTTGTCTTCATCAGAACTTCCTCATGAACTTAGGTAAGCAATTATTATTTTCTCTTACTACTACCTTCACCCCAAAGAGAAAAGGGTACAAGTCTCTTATAATGGCTAATATTTACTGAACATGTACAGATGAGCCCTTTACTGTGCTGAAAAGTTCCGATGCTTTCCCTTATTTAAACATCACAACTTTGAGAGATAAAATGTTCTTCTTCCACCTCTGTGGCAAGGGGTATGATGCTTGGAGGTAGGAAGTGACTCCAGCATCTGACTTCTAAAACTGTTCTTTCTCTGTATTGCTCTAATTGCTTATTTTACAACTTTCATCAAAATTAGCATATTTAATATGAACACGACATACTATTACTATATGGAAAAGAGATGAATAATTCATTTAATCCACTTGTTTTTGTTCAGCTGTTCTCTGTTTAATTTGCCTCTGACGTAATTTCGAATTACCCATTCCCTGCATAGTAATCTCCTTTTGGGGAAATCCTACTGTATGTTTAGCAAACTTTCAACATGGCTTTAGTGTTTTTCTCAAATATGAGTCAAGTAAATTTAATATGGTTTTCAGTCAACTGTTTGTATGTGCTCTTCTGCCTTCTGCTGCACATTCTAAGTTTTTACTCACAGAGGGAAAAGCAAAATGCATGATGGTGTTTTCTGCCTAAAAGTTAAGTGGATGTGGAGATTTGGAAAGATTGCTCAATCCTCTTTTTTTCTAACATGTTTAATTTTCTTTCATTTTTGCCATGTCTTATTCTTAAAACAAACTCCCCCTGCCCCAAAATTGTAACCATTTTCTTGCTTTACTTTCTCAAGTTTTTTACAGACTCAGATGTATATGCAAAAACAGGGATTAGAATATTCTTAATACTTCTGCCTATTGTACCTTGGCCCTCTGACTATAGCAGTGATACTTGTTTCATTTTTCCCTTTCAGTTACATTTTTCTCATGTTCAAAATTCACATTCTTTAAGGGAAACCGTAAATGTGAAGACAGTTATACTTCATAGCTTTAACTAGAATCATGCTCAAATTATTTTTTGTATTATAAATAATTTATGAGCCCTTCCTTCATGGTAAACTGAGCCTGATCACCTTTTAATTCCACCCCCCCCCAATTTTAGAAAAATAATGAATTTACAGTTAAAATCACACTTGTTTTATTTAATTAATTTATTTTTTTGAATTTCAGAAAATTTCTGGAGAGTGAGCTTCAATGATGGAATGCCATTTGTTCACAAAGAGTACATTTTCCTTTCCACCTTTATCTGCTTAATGTGCTGAGTGAGATCATGCTTCTTGGCCACTTTGAATACTTTCCTGCTCCTCCATCACACTTCGGTTCCCATCACAGCAGCCCGGAAGATAGAGTGGGCTGTCAGCACCCTGAAACTGCTTAATCAACTTCATCTCCTCAGCTTCATACTACTATGTGAGCCCAGGATACGACTAGGGGTCCAGGGAAAAATCACACTTGTTTTAAAGTCTGAAAGATTTATATTTTACCATATGTAAGTGATAAAAGCTAAGAAATTAGTTGAGTTTATAAATGTAGTTGTTCATTTTTTTTTCTCTTTCCATCACCTTATATTTAGCTTCCCCCCCTCCTCTCCCACCCCCTCCCCTCTCTCCCCTCCCTAACCCACTCGTCCCCAAATAAATATTGAACTATCGATTGTGCCCATGGGTTATTTGTTTCTTCATTTCTTTTTTCTTTGCTTTCAGTTTTATATTCCGCATATGAGTGAAGTCATACAGTTCTTTGTTTTTTCTGTCTGGTTTATTTAACTAAGCGTGATGATCTCCAGATCCATCTGTTTTGTTGCAAATGGCAATATTTCATCTTTTCTTACAGCTGAGTAATATTCCATTGTGTATATGTACCACAGCTTCTTTATCTAGTCATCTGTCACAGGGCACTTTGGTTGTTTCCATGTTTTGGCCACTGTGAAGAGCACTGCAGTGAATATTGGGGTACATAAGTCTTTGCGGACAAAGGTTTTCAAGTCTTTTGGGTAGATCCCCAGAAGGG
>PVJL010019487.1:0-13782 GCA_004026885.1 Lyroderma lyra | reverse complement strand
ATGATCTCCAGGTTCATCCATTTTGTTGCAAATGGCAATATTTCATCTTTTCTTACACATGTAGTTTTAGTAAAAAACCGAAGCAAGCTTTTCCTACTAATGCTAATTGGCCAGGAGGAAACCTACACTTTAATAAAGCTAATTAAATGTTTTTGAGCCATCATTTTATTATATCCAAAGTTCACTGAGAGTTCTGTATCAAGCCCTGTACTTGGCACTGGTGAATTAAAGATCATCTGTCTATCCAATAATTATCTATTTATTTATCTGTATATGTATCTATTTCTCTATCTATATCATTTATCTGTCATCTATTTAAATAAAAGTATGCAATGTAGCTTATATTATTAGAAAAAAAGCATTAATAAGAATATCAAGTAAGTGTGAGGAAAATGAGATGGGAAAAGTAGGAGAATCTGAATTTAAGTGAGTGATTCAGACAAGTCTTTCTAGAACAGACACTCATTATATTGAAACTTGAAAGGCAAAGGCATGATGGGGTAAAATAATGGGACAAAGAGTCATAAAAGATTCAAAATGTACTATGAAAATAAGATAAGTAATAGAAAATTACAATGTTTTTCAAATATGGCTAAAAGAAAAATAATTCTTGGGAACTTTAAAAAGCCCAGCTGTAGAAGAACTATCCAAGGCCTACTAATAACAACCTCTAAGATGTCAAAGCAGGTATTTTAAGTAATGACAATCTTGCGAACTACAGATAAATAGAGAGACTGAAGGACCCAATACAAATAGTCACAATTCCAAACATAGAGAAATAAGATAATTTTTATTCTTAACTGTTAACACCAAACATAACTAAAGTGCAGAAACTTAGAAACCTAAGAAACTATTTGAAAAAAGTAACATAACTATAGGTTAATTATATACCTACAAATTAATATAGAAAAAAAAAACCTTTGCTTTTACTAGTAACTTCTAAAAATACTTTTGGGAATTATGGAAATACAAAGGAGAAAGTAAATTCAGTTAATGATTGATTAATAATATCAAGTTTTTTATTTAATTATTTTTACTGTTAATAAAAGACTGAAAATAACAAATAAAGGTCCCAGAAATTTATTTATCAAAACTAAATCAGAAGCTTTCTCTTAAATCAATGAATTTTTTTCTCTGACTCTCCCACACATACCTATACATACACATACATGATCAGACAATTAATTTCATGAACCCATCCTAGTTAATTACACCTTACTGAGTTGTTTGTACAGTGCTGACAATGTAAGCTCTTAGTGGCAAGTTCGTGAACTTAATTGTCAGATTGTGGGTATGACAACAATTCTTATGGCCATTCCAGAAAAAAAGTTACAAAATTGCTTTGAAGGGAGGACTAGGCACTGACGTTGGTGCATTGCTTCCCAAGGGGAGTACTTTGAAGGTGACCATAATGATATCCAGCAATGAGGTATATAGCATTTTTTCTAGGATGAGTTCATGAAATTAATTGTTCAACCTCATATATATTTATAGGGAGCTGCAAATTTTAAACACAAAATCAATATATATGTTATCCAGGTATTAGAAATTTAAATATTTAATAAACAAATATGCTATTCAGCTATAAGACATTATGATATTTTACAATATTTGCTCTATTTTTCTAAAGAAATAAAAGAATTATAGTTGAAGTCTCTTTTGTAATGCCATTTTTGGTCTAACTTTTTTCATTACTTCTGTATGTGGAGGATGCCATTTTACTGAGTATTAAATATGTATCCCATTTAACTGCTGTATAGTTTGAACCTACCATAATTTGTTTACCCATTCTTATATTAGTGGATATTTAAAATTATTCTCAATTTTCTATATTAGAAAATGTAATAAATATCAGTAATTTTATCTCTTTAAGCATGTGTATCAAAATTTCTTATTACAGTTTTTATTTAGAAGTGAGAATTCTGAGTTGAAGTATATGTTAACATTATTAAATTATACCATTTTTCTGTACTTTTGATACTTCATTCCTGGCCCTATTTCTAACTAATCACACATACTGAAAAGGCAATAGATTTCTATTGGGTGAACTTGTCTGTCACTATGTGATGGCCTGAAGCACATAATATTTTCAAGAAGTGCATGAAATATACAGAATTAGCCCCATTTAGAGTTAAAGAAAATAAAGACAGAGAAAATATATTTCTTAATTTCTTAATATATTAAGAAATATATTTTGTCTGGCAAACATTATATCCAATGTTGAACTCAAATGCCTGGAGTAACACACAGACATACAGGTATGAACAGAAAAGCACACACATAGTATTGAGGTTATTTCTAGGACCCACAACAATATCAGATTATAAAATACTGCCTTTAACAATATAATATTGAAGGCAGCTATGTAGAAAGTTCCCAGTAACAATCCATTTAAAGGGTATAGTTGAAATATCTTCCTGCTATCTAAATATGTGCTTGTATACTTCAACAAATCCTGATATTTTGACAATGTAATACATTTATTTGTTCTCAGGCATTGAGATATTGAAGTATCCTTTATTTAATGTAAAATTTTAAAAGTATACAAGAAACATATTATGCCATTATGCTCGAAAATGAGTAGATCAAATATTTTTAAAACATTTATGACCACTTCTCTTTTACATTTGGGAGTAGTAAGATGGTTAGCAGTATAAATTCCTAGCGGAGTAGCAAATGATGGGGTAAGAAATACACTGAGAATTTGACATGAGGGATGGCTTAGGAAAGCACAGCCAGAGGACCAAGGAAAAGTGTCACTGGAAAAATAGACAGAATAATGCCTATGACTCTGTTAAAATTTCACCTGGCCTGGCCCCAAATTGTAAAGCATTGAGTGTGTTACATAATGTATGCCTTCCACTGTGATATGTGCTGAGATTTTAGAGGCTGTAAGACATAGCTCATTCACTGGGAGAAAGGAATGCATGTAAATGATAGAGAACTAATGTTAATTCAAATAGAGTTAACTATGTTTCATTGTCCATTTTTTTCATGCCATGAAATTAAAAATAAATAAAAATCTGCAATTTGTCTCAATAAATGTTAAAATGACATGTGGAACTCTATAATACATTTTTTTAAAAAGGCACCACAATGCTTTCCCACAGAGCCTCATCAATAAAACTTCCCTGTTTATTAAAATACCATTATCCTACATAAATATAGGTAATAAACTCTCCCTGTTTGTTGTCTCACCCATCCAAGGTTCTCACTATAACACTCTCCCTTTTTCTCATTATTCTTTTCCCATGCTCAGGTACTGGGCTCCCCTTCCACTGAGACACCTTCATTACACCCTAATCTTCACAAAGTTGGTTTTCTTTTCACACTGCTTTCTGCGTTTCTAATGTTATTCTCTCTTTATTCTAATACAGAATGTTTCAAGCTTGGTCCTATTGAGAGTTTGAGTTGCATTCTTGATTAATGTAGGGGCTGTCTTTTGTATTCTATAATATTTAACAGCATTCTCTGTCTTTTTCCACTAGATGCCAGTAGCACATAACTAGTTGTTCACAACCAAAATTATCTCCAGACATTGCCAAGTGTACCCCGAGGAACAAACAATGGAGAACTACTCTTCTCCTGGATACATTTCTCTGACTCATTATGCTGGTAATTGCAATACAGAGTAGGAAAGGGTATCAGTAGGAGTGCTGAAAAAGCACTCAACCCAGACTGGAGAGTTCAGAGAGGGCTCCCTGACAGAAATGTCAGAAATGTCAACACACAAAGGAGTACACGGGTTTCCAGACTGAGATAAAACAATGTGTGAAAGCCTAGTGCTAAATGAGAAAGAAACCTCAGGGAAAGTATTAACTAGTTTAGAATATCAGCAGGACAGTGTTGAAAGATACCACTAGAGGAGGTGGGTGGAAGGGAAAGGATGGAGAGCTTTGTGTTACATGATGAGAAATTCAGCCTTGTCTGAGGTCGAGAGGGGTCCACCAAAACATTGTAAACCCCAAATAGTTTTTTAGAAAATTTATTCTGGTGGCCTTACGGCAAGTGACATAGAGGCAACAAGGATATAAAAAATTAGGATGCTATATATATCTCAAACAACATTCATGTAATGTTTAGGATAACAGGATCATGCAGTGACACTAAATACTAGTGTCATCCTTCTTTTATATCAAGATTCCAAATAAATTTATAACTTTAACAATATAACTTTCACACTTGAGACTTTTGAAAAAATGGGACACATAACCATGAGCTCTTAATCATAATTTTATCAGAATTTAATTTAGTAATTTCTTAAATCTCAAAATATGAAGTTGGCAGTTTTAGCATTTGGCCTCTATTCCCATCTTCACATCTCTTGGAGGTCTTATCCAGTCTCAGGACTGTAAATATAACCTGTATTCTGATGACTCCAACATACATCCTTAGTGAGGAACTTTCCACTTAATTCTATACTCAAGAACTATTCAGCAGATCCACTTAGATGTCTTCTAGTCACCTTCACACAATCTATCAGCAAATCCTGAAATCACTGACCTTGTTATATATTTTACATATATCTACTACACACACACAAAACATAACAAAACAAAACAAAACAAAATGAAAACAAAAACAAAAAAAACAACTTACGGTCATTTAGTTTCAAACATTTCTTCGTAGTTTTCCCCCAAATAATTTGTGAAGTGAGTTTCCATGTTATAATCAGCCAACGCTAGCTATTGTGCAATACAATTGGAATTTAGTTGTGAGGATCAGGGTTTCATTTAACATCCTGTGTCTCAAAAGTGCTTATTATGAAATTGTGGTAGTACTATTACTTCCCAAATGTATTGGCCTTAACTTAATATGCAATCCTTACAGGCACATGTCTATGGGCACATTGTTAATTGAAACTATGTGCTCATACAGTTTTATCATTTAGAACCAAACCTAGATAACATGATAGAAAAACCTATGTAATATTATTTGTCCATATTGTATAATAAATTCTATACAAATAAGCAAATATATAAGTGATTATGTATTTTTTTACTCTTGTGTAATGACATATTATAAAATGGCATATTTCATTTTTTAAATTTATTTTTATTGTTAGACTTATTGGGGTGATATCTGTTAGCAGGGATTACATAGATTTCAGGCCTACAATTCTACAGTGCATTGTCAGCTTGATGTAAAATAAGTTCACCACCTAATGTGACTTCTTTTTCCCTCACCATATATTTAGTTTTCCCCCCCTCCTCTCCCACCCTTCCCTTTTCTCTCCTCCCTGACCCACTCGTTCCCAAATGAACATTAAACTATTGATTGTGTCCATGGGTTATTTGTTTGTTTGTTCATTTCTTTCTTCTTTGCTTTCAGTTTTATATTCCACGTATGAGTGAAGTCATACTGTTCTTTGTTTTTTCTGTCTGGCTTATTTCACTAAGCATGATGATCTCCAGGTCCATCCATTTTGTTGCAAATGGCAATATTTCATCTTTTCTTATAGCTGAGTAATATTCCATTGTGTATATGTACAACAGCTTCTTTATCCAGTCATCTGTCGCAGGGCACTTTGGTTGTTTCCATGTTTTGGCCACTGTGAACAGCACTGCAATGAACATTGGGGTACATAAGTCTTTGTGGACAAAGGTTTTCAGGTTTTTTGGGTAGATCCCCAGAAGGGGGATTGCTGGGTCAAATGGTAGCTCCATTCCCAATTTTCTGAGGAACTTCCACACTGTCTTCCACAGTGGTTGTACCAGTTTGCATTCCCACCAGCAGTGTACCAGAGTTCCTTTGTCTCCACATCCTGTCCAGCACTTGTTATTTCTTGTCTTGTTGATGATAGCCAATAAAATGGCATATTTCAATTCCCAGTCCAGTTTACTATTAAAATATTATTTGGTCAAAATTACATGTGGATGACAACCACAGGGCTTATCCCATGTTTTTTATATTTGTGTTTGAAATGGAAACTATACCACAAAACTTTTGTAATCTGTGCATGGCTATTTACTTGTAAATACAATACAATCTGAACTGGAAACATTATAAAGAGAGAACTTAACAGTGAGATACAGAAGCACTCACATGGCCAAAGGAAGAGATGTAGAAGTCTCAGAAATAGATAGAAAGCAAGTACTAGATATCAAGAAGTTACTTTTGACTTCATTCATATTTGCTTTACTCCACAAATCTGCTTCATTCTTCTTTTACGTTTCATTCTACTTTGTTCTGACTGTTTAGTTTGTGAGGTAGACTTTAACCTGTAACAATGATTAAGTTTATGTGTTAACTATTTCTATCATAAGACAGAATAACTTTCAATCTCAATGTCTAATATCTAGGAAAATAACTCAATCTGATGCTAGCAAATATTGACAAATAATTGGCATTTTGTTTCACTTAATATTTCTTTGTCTTAATTGTGGATTGAGGGAGTGCACAATTAATGAAAAAGATCAGAAGAAATTTCAAAATTGTCTGTGGTAGGACATTTAATAATTTTAAATATATTATTTTCTCTTTTGGTTCATTGCATAAACATACCATAAGTCATGCTTTTGAAATATTATACTTTGAATTAAGGAAAATATAAAAAATAAAAATACAAGAAAAGAGGATCTTCAAACCCTTTATTCTACATGCTTTGCTATAATAAAATAACTACACTAAATAAACTTCACTATGTCAAAATTTGAAGGGCCTTACTTGATTTGATTTCATCCAATTTATTTTGATGCTATTTAACCCACACTTTTTATAGAAAGTACCACAGTTTTCACACTTACTACTACCACTATGTACTAACCAACTTATGTCCTCATCCCTGAGATGCCTTTTTTTTTTTGCTTACCCATGTTATCCACTCCTTAAGTCCCTCACCTATTCTATTTTCTTTAAAATTTTACTTTTTAGTTCACAGTGTCCAGGATGCAAAATTGCACAAATAAAAACGTTAATTTCCATTTTTAAGGAATTTAAAATATTCTATTTGGGAAAGTAGACTTTCAAGATAGACAAATATTATAGGCTTAGATGTGAAAAAAATGAAAGTATCTTGAGGAGATAGGTGAGATTCAAATAAAAGAATAATTAGCTATTTTAGAGAAAGAAAGTAGGAGATGGAAGGTGGAGTTTCAAAAGAATTTACCCAACTTTTCATTTTTCTCCTTTTAGCCTTATCATTGATGCCATAGAATGTAACACCCATTGAACACATTATATTCTCTGTGTACTTTTTGTCTTTAATGAGATTGTGATTTAGGTGAGGGGAGGACATAAATTATTCATTTCCTTTATTTCACAGAGCACCTTGAAGGGTTCTCATCACAGTGTATTTACAATAATGATTGACTCCCTGATCTTTTATTTTTCTAAGTTTTAACATTTTCTGTAACCTGGAAACTTACTAATCATTCATTTCTAACAATTGAAAAAATTATTTGATGCCTGGGAAGGAAATAGATATTACCAACTAAAGTTCTATTTCTCCAATGTATTAGAAAATGATGAAGAAGATTAAGAATACTCTTAAAATTATATATAGGGTGAAAATGTGCTTTTCAAATAAAAAATATCTTATTTGCTTTAAATAAGGATCAGCTCATTTTTTTGCTTCTTTGTGTAGACAGCTAGACTTGGACTATTACAGACTTTTATTTGAGACATGTGCTTAACCATTCACAAAGATATTCTTTAGACAAACAACAGCTTTTGTTTTGAAAAGACCTCACAAGACAAAAAGATACCTTATCAGGGAGTTCACTGATGGTGTAGTGGCTTAAGGCTTCGGCGCTGGCACGGTCAGCGCTGCGACCTGGGTTCAATTCCCAGTCAGGGAGCTACCCACATACCAAAAAGCAAAAAAAAAAAAGATACCTTCTCATCTGTGTAGTAATCAGGTTGTGCTGCCATACCATAATAATACAGACTGAGGGGCTTAAATAACAGAATTTTTTTTCATAGTTCTGGGGACTAGAAATCTCAGGTTCAGGTGCCAACATGGTAAATTTCTAAAGAAGGCTCTGTTCTTAATTTATGGAGGTTGTCTTCTAATTAAGTCTTCACTTGTTCTTCTCTTCTGTGCATGCACAAGAAAGATTAGGGCTTCCCATATATAAATTATTAGGGCATACAAATGTTTATTCCGTAGTAACTTATCATCTTTAATTCTCACATCAGTAAAAACGACAGGGCACAATTTATATTTCCATTTGTCAAGAAAAGCACTGAAGATCAGAAAACTTGAGGGTTGTTCCACATCACAGACAAGGAAAAGTATAATGGAGGCCAGAGTTCGTGAACCTGCTTTTTCTCCTTTCTTTTGTTCATTATAGGTGTGATGCCAACTTTGAGCACAGTGAAGAATCTAAGGGTCAGGAAAACTAGATTACATAAACCTTAATGTGAAAAAGTATATATTTACCCCTTTATTTTGACTTTTTAAATTAAATTTATTGGAGTGACATTGGTTCATAAAATTATGTAGGTTTCAGGTATACAGCTCTATAATACATTGTCCATATGTTGTATTGCATAAAATAAAATCTATAAACAAAAAATAATGACAAACAGCTTGAAACTTTAAAGAACCAAATGGAAATTCTGAAGCTGAAGAACTCAATAAAAGAGATGAAGAATAAAATAATGAGCTCAGGAAATAGAGCTGACTATATAGGGGAATTTTTTTACTTTTTAAAGTGAACTTTTCCAGGTGCTCCTAGGACCTTAGGGGGCAGTCACAGGTTTAAGAAAGTAAAGCAAAAGTTAAATAATAATAAGACTTCAGGGCACCCTCCCACCTTTGGCAGACCCTAAGTAGAAAACAATGGGCCCAGTGGGAACAGTGCAGAGATATAGTCCGGATATGAATGCTTGTTATGAGCTACTTACAAATATTATTTTAGCAATATTGTAGATCATAATTGTAAAATTGTATTACTAGATGTTAAATGTAAATTTTAGTTGTTAATTTTTTGTATATACTCATTAGCAATTTAAAAATATTTTTAAGAGTATGAAAAACAGAAAGGACATACCAATTATTCTAAATTTTAAATAATAAGGTAAAGATAGATACTAATGCAGAGTGGTGTTTTGGAGGAAAGTATATTTCACTATTTTATACAATTTACTATCATTTTCAAGATGAGAGCACAGCAGTAACAACAACAACAAATCAAAAAAAAATTAATCTTCTGGATCTCTAATGATTCTAATTGGCTTTTTCTTAAATCATTAGCTATTTTTAAAAATAAAATCCAGAGCAGGCTTGGTGTGGGTGACTAAGAAAATGTGCATCATTCTTTGAAGTTAGAATCATTCTGGCCTTCCCTTATTCACAGACATCTCATTTTGCCTATTGTTTGTTTCCTCTGGCTTTGAAGGAGACCAGTGCACACTTTCTGTTTTCCTGCTGCCCTCAATCTCCATTCTGCACATTCAGCAGAGGCAGTGTAGTCAGGGACCTACACTTTCAAATAAGGTGGAATTGCATGATATTTTTCCCCTGAAGGAGTAACTCTCTCTTACTTGCTTAAAATACTAAATTGACTATTTCTTACTTGCTTACGTTCATCATTTACTGCCAGTGTCAACAGGATTAGGTATGGAGTCTGTGAATGATCGTAGAAGTTATGTGGAGCCTGACCTACCTACCTCCCAGCATCTCCACTCTACTTTTTATCCCTTCACACTATGTGTCCCTGCCACAAGGAAGACCTGGCTATATTTTAACTATGTAATTTTTTAATGTGGTAAAAATCACATAACATTAAATTTATTATCTTAACAATTTTTTATTGTAAAGTTCAGTAGTGTAGACACAATGTTGTGCAACAGATCTACAAGTGTTTTTATCTGGCACAACTGAAATTGTGTTGCCATTAAATAATGCTCCATTCTTCATACCCTCAACCCCTGTCAACTGCCAGTCTACTTTCTATATTTAAGGTTTGACTACTTTAGATATTTATATAAGTGCTGTCATGCATTATTTGCCTTTTTGTGTTTGGCTTATTCACATAATATAATCCTGGAGTTTCAACCACATTGTAGTGCATGACAAGATTACTTTCTTTTTTAAGGTTGAATATATTCCATTATATGTTTATACTTTATTCATTCTATTATTTATTATATTTGTAATATCTATTAAACTGTTGATGGATGGATATATAGATTTCTTCCACCTCTTAGGTATTGTGCATAAAACTGCAATAAAGATAGGTGTACTAATATTACTCTGGAATGCTGTTATCAATTCTTTTGAACACATGCCAAAAAGTAGAATACGATTATGTGGTAATTTAAATTTTAATTTTTAAAGAAATTTTCATAATGTTTTCCAAAGTGGTTATACCACTTTTGATTTCCACTTACACTATACAAGAGTTCCAATGTCTCCACATCCTCACTAAAACTTGTTGTCCTTGTTTTTTGTTTATTTGTTTTGTTTTTGATAGTGGTTACAACAATGGGTTGTACTGTAGTTTTAATAAGCATTTTTTGGATGATTACTGATGTTAATTAAGCTAGTTGAAAAAAAAGTCTATTCAAGTGCTTTGCTTAAATTTTAGTCTGGTAAGTTGTTTTAGGTTGTTGAATTGTATAATTTTAAAAATATATTTTATATATTAATGCCTTATTTTGTGTATAGTTTGCAAATGTTTTTCTTCTAGTTTACATGTTGATTTTCCACTCTGTTGATTGTTTTCTTTGCTGTATAATTTTTTTCACATTTAATTTAGTTGTTTTTGTTTATTTGTTGTTGTTTGTGTTTTCAGTGTCATATTAAAAAATTATTGCTAAATTCAATGTTATAAAGATTTTTACGTGTTATTTATTCTAAGAATTTTACTTATAATTTAAAACCTTCCATTTAATATTTGCTCCAATTTTTAATAATATTTGTATATAATGCCAGTTAAGGGTTACACTTAATTTTTTTTTGCATGTAAATATAAAGATTTTCCAGCACCATTTGTTGAACAATCTGAACTTTTTCTATTGGGTAGTCTTGGATTACTTATTGAAGTTCATGTGACCATTTTGTTGAGAAAATATTTCTGAGATTTTTATTTTACTTTATTGCTTTATCTGTCTTTATTTCAGTATCATAGTGTTTAGATTACTGTAGTTTTGTAATATTTTGAAATAAGGAGGTATGAGAACTCCAGCTCTGTGTTTCTTTCTCAAAATTGTTTATTTTTATATTCAACTATATAAATATTTTAAAATTTATTTGAGTATTTCCTAATGCTAAATAATTATATACATATGTGATTACACACACACACACACACACACACACACACACATACAGATTAACATCAATTAAAAAACAATGAACATCTCTGATTATGTATCTTCAACTTATGAGACATAATTCTAGTACAGTGATTAATAGCATAGAAATTAATGAAGGCCAACCACTTCCCAGTTGTATATTCATGAGTAAGTTTTTTATGTAATACATATGGTTTCTCAAATATCAAATGGCATAATATAATACACAACTCATCAAGTTATTGTGAGAGATAAGTAAATTATGCATAGAAAATTTAGGACAGTATGTTGCAATTGCTTAATAAAAAATGGCTGCTACTACTATTATATTACTGCTGCTATTAATGCTGTTACTATTCTAGAGTTGGAGTTGAACATTTTTAAGGCTTTTCTATTTATTGCATTTGGTTCTTTTAATTTATATGTTATTGAATTATATTCAGAATGAGGTATGTGTATTTTATATACATATATATTATAGAATGCCATTTTTAGTTTTTGTAACATTTTTATTTTTTTTGTAACTTTTTTAATATGCTGTGCATTGAAGGTGAAAAACTCTTATCCATTTCTTACTTTGAATTTTGCCTGAATCAGTTGTCCTCATTGTTAAGTTTGAATGTTGCCAAAACAATAAGTTATCATTATTTTCAATCACTAGGAGCAGTTATTCTTGTGCCCTATTTGGGAAATGGTCAGGGCTATTGACTTTGAAGCATAAGGAAGATAAAATTTTGTATATAAAATACAAGTACCATTGTTGAGCTTTCTTCTGAGTGTAACTTTGATTTCCTTTTTCTGTTTTGAACCCACTAAAAATTTCTAAAAGTTAGTGTCTATAATACATAGGAAATGTAAACTGGGAGAGTCAGAATGAGGGTACTGAAAATAAGAAGGTCTTTATTTGTAATTGACACCTATTTAAGTTAAACTTTTCTTAATTAGTAATCTTCATTTATTTGAAAAATTAATTATTTTCATTTATTCATCCTGCACAGGAGTAAAGAATTGTAGAATATTATTATAGTAAGAAATCACATATATAAATCAAATTAAATAAAAAAGATATAACCACTGTATAATGAAACAACATATTCATTACAAAATTATGACCATACACAAATGTGGATGTAAGGATTTGTAGGGTAAATCGAAGGATTAGTGAAATGTTACTAACAATCCTGTTTGAAACACTGTCCTGGATATGAAAGTTAGACTCCAAAGCAAAATTAGAACACTAGGCATATGCAACTGCCAGAGTTGGATCACAGTAGGAAGTTAGTGGAAAGTCTAGGGACTGGTTTTCTATGCAAAGTTGTTTCTTCTATCGGTTTGCTGGTAAGTATCAAATGGTGGGCATGCAGCTGCTACTCTACTGATCAGCAGGACCAACAGTGTGGAAAAATATATAAATGCACAGCTAGTAGAGACAAACTAGAACCTTCTAGGAGTTCTGCATCAATCTGTCACTGCATCTAATGAGAATAACTTATACATCCATTATTGAAATATCTTTCAAGTTTCTCTTTAGATCAATTCCAACTCAAAACCACATGCAATTGGTATTAGCATAACTAAGTTGATGCAATGCAATCAACCACATCTCATAATATGTTGGGGAATGAGTAGATGTGGTAAAATGGACTGAATAAATATAGGTTCTACACAAAAGGACAGCTGTTTTGATACCTGTTTCTACCAAAAGCTATAAAATGTAAAACAGCATGTTGCCTTTCCAATAAATAAAATTCTTTCAACTACTCTATAAAACAAACCTTGAATGTATGCTATTTTTTCCTTTTTCTTCTTGTCTAGAATAGTTTTACATAACTCTCCTAAGCTATCTTACTTTCAGCTCGTGGGTCAGGATGCATTTTTTCTGTGTGGGATAAGTGGTTCAAAAATTTTACCTTTGTGCTTTACTGGCATTAGTATTGAGCTATTTTTTTCAGTTGACACTTTTCTTTAAACTTATTCCCACTGCCAAATTCTTTTCCCTTCTTATATTTTTGCTTTTTGTAATATTTTAATCTGCAACTCTCACTCTGTTTTGCAACTTTTCTTATTTTTAATGACTATGGTTAGACTTTGAAAATTGTTTGGATTCCTCACCTTAATAGGTTTTGCACTTAATAATAATGTTTTACTTTTTTTTTTTAAATTCATTTTTATTGTTAGACTTATTGGGGTGACATCTGTTAGCAAGGATTACATAGGTTTCAGGCATACAATTCTACAGTGCATTGTCAACTTGATGTATAATAATTCACCACCCAGTGTGAGTTCTCTTTCCATCACCTTATATTTAGCTTCCCCCACTCCTCTCCCACCCCCTCCCCTTTCTCCCTTCCCTAACCCACTCGTCCCCAAATAAACATTAAACTATTGATTGTGTCCATGGGTTATTTGTTTGTTCATTTCTTTTTTTCTTTGCTTTCAGTTTTATATTCCGCATATGAGTGAAATCACGCAGTTCTTTGTTTTTTCTGTCTGGCTTATTTCACTTAGCATGATGATCTCCAGGTCCATCCATTTTGT
>PVJL010019486.1:0-13778 GCA_004026885.1 Lyroderma lyra | reverse complement strand
CCTGCAGGGAGAGCCATCTGCAGGACAAAGATTACACGGTGTATTTTCTGAAGGCTAAAAACCAAACAACACGGTAAACCTTCCGGCTCACCCCGACCCCTGGGAGAGGGTCCCGGGTGGTGGAGGACAGAGAGTGAGGGGCGAGGTGAAGGTCCTGCTTGACGGATGCGCAAACCTGCCAGTTTGTTGTAGCATGAATTTCAGTGCAGGCTACGCAGTAGCTGGGGGCAGAGCCATGACTGGGCTCACGTCTCTCCACCACTTGCTGCACTTTATCACACTCAAGCGTCTCTCATGACCTGAGTGGCTCCTGTCGGCCAGGCAGGAGGCTAGGTGCTGAGAAAAATGGTGACTAAAGCACACCGTGCCCTTGAGGGACTGACAGACTAGAAGGCACGGGGTGTGTGGGCAGTTGCAGGCCTGGGCGAGCATGCCAGGGCAGGAGCGGGCTCAGGAGGCCGCAGGAGCGTGAGTGAGGGCAGTGCCCCCCAGGGCTGGCTCAGGGAGGGGCGGGAGACGTCTCAGAGCGGTGATGTCTACCTGAAAGACGAGCAGAAGATGGGCAGGTGGAGGACCGTCCTGGCTGAAGGAACGTCAAGTGCCTGCGGAAGCGCCCACGTGCCAGGACCTCCGGGTGATGGAAGGTGGTGGGAGCTGGCAGCATGAGGCTGGGGGGGAAGCCAGCCCCGACCACGAACGGCCCAGCGTGCTCTGCTAAGGAGACTGGACAGTTTCTTCAAGGCAGTGGGAAGCTACAGAGGGATTTTTAAATTGGGGGGGCTATTATGATCATAGTATCATATTTACTTTAGAAAAATGACTTGGAGTTTTCTGAGGTTAAGTAAGGCCTAAGGACATGAGGTCGGTAGACACTGCGGGGGCAGACCAGGCAAGAGGCAGTGGACTCCATTGAGATGATTGCCTTCGAAATGGGGGGGAAGTGGGTAGATGGGAGACATAAATTAAAGAGGGAGAACAGGCCTCGATGATTTGCTAATTGCAGGAAGTTGGGGAAAAGGAGGGAGCAGTGATGAAGCAGGTTTCTGGGCCAAGCAGCTAAGCCCAAGGGCAGCATGAGAAGGTGGTGAGTGAAAAGGTGAATGAAGTTCTGAGGGTCATGGCCACCAGAAAGCAGGCCAAGTTTCCGAGTGCTGCTGGACCCCAGATGACGAGGGACTGTTGTAAGGATGAAGGAGGTTTCCTTTGCCCACTCGGCCCACTGACGCCCGGGCACTGCCTGTTCCAGTCACCCACTCCACCGTGGCTGCTCCTCGGTACTCGGAAAGAACCTCAGTTTTCTCACTTCCCGTGTGAGCCCTTAGAAGGACGCAGTGATGCACCATTTTTTGCTGCAGCTGTCACTTGGCTACATTTGGGACGTGTGAGTCTCTAATTGTCGGGTTTCAGTGCCAAAGCAGAGACCACAAGTCGACATCCATGCAGGGTATCATGTAAGGGGCTTTGGGGCCAGAGGCTAACTGAGCAAACCTAGGCAACCTTATTTCCTCTTCTGTAAAAGGGGAAAGTAGCACCCAAAACAAGCCACGGACTTGTTTAGAGGACCGTAATGACATTTATGGTGCCCAGCACAAGGTAAATGCCCAGTGAATACTCATTTCTGCTCACCCTCCCGCCCTGATCCACAGACACTACAACCTGAACAGCACTGCCTTCTCGCTCTCATAAAGGAAGTCCACGCTGCCCTTACCTCTACCATCTTGCTAGTAACTGGGTTTGGTTTGGTTTATAATTCCTTAGACAATGGAGAGAAAGGGAGAGAAGAGAGGAAGAGACAGGGATCCAAATTAAATTTAGGACTTTTCTAAGTAAGGAAAAGTTTTTCTGGAAAGAGCTTCGAGCATCTGGTATCAGTTATTTCTCAGCTACAAATGCAATGTTCACCTGCTGCTGGCGACAGTAATATGTATCTGCAGTAGCACGTTTCAGACCCAAAATACTTGAACTGAGCTGGAATACCGAGTTAAAGAGCCAGACAGAGGCTCCCCTTCCTTTGCAGACTGATCCTGCCCCACCGGGCAATCTGTCATTGAACCCTGTAGTCCTAAGCTGTGATGTGACTGGCATCTCTCTTTAGAAAAATGCAGGTCTTCTGCCTTGAGTCTTCTCCAAGCCTTTTAGCTTCTGGAGGTGGTCATGTCAATTCTTTCTTATAAGTCTTCCTGGGTGTAGATAGCATCTAACCCTTACATTTAATGGCCACAAACTCCCTCCGGCACCTTTCTCAGATGTTGGACAGACTTGGGGAACATTTTAAGTGGAGTGGCTTCTAGTCCTTCAGCCTCCCCCTTCCCCTTCTTGGCATTCTTTCCTTCCTTCCATTGTTGCTCTACAATTTCCTCTTCTAATCTCATTTACATTATTTTGCTCCATCAAAAATAAAATCCCTTTGAAAAAGTTACAAAGTTCAGTTTTAAGCACTGAAGAATTTATAGCCACATAAAAATGTCCTTCGGGTCTTCTTCCAGTTGTCATTCATAAACACGTTGCTTTAGAAGACACTTGTCACCCTATAATACTTAGGATATAGTTTCTACCTGCAAAAAGTTCACATTTCTTTAGGTAAGGTAGGAAAACACAAGAGGAAAAAAATTCAAGGGACTAGTATTACACCTCTTTAAAAAGATAGGCAGGAAACCATGGAGATAGCCTCACAAAAATCCATTCTTCTGCTTGGGACGAGATTATTAATTTCCTCCGTTACCATTTTTCTCTGAAGTGTTGAAGTAAGTGCCTTTTGATGCCTGGGCTTGAGAAAAGCTTGTCCCCACCAAAGCCACTTGACAACTGTAAGTCCCAGGAACAGGGTGTTTTAAGCAGCGTGTTTGTGGAGCAGGAACCATTGTTAAGAGAGAATGGGGGAGAGAATGGGGGAGGGGAGCAGGGAAGAGGGAGAGGGAGGGAGAGATTGTGGCAGTACTAGGTGACAGTACTAGGAACCACGGCGATGGGCGGGAGTGAGCAGACTACAGGAGTAGGTCCTTCCTGGGGCCTTGCAGGTCGGCCTGCTCTACTTCCCCTGTTCTCACACTCAAACCTTAACCGAGGGGATCCCCAGCGCTGCGCCTGCCCCCTTAAATCTGGAGTCCTTTCGTGCAAATCCAAACTGATTTCACCCAAACTAAAACCTGGATTGAATTCATTGAATTCAACGAGCACACATTTGGGTTCAAATTTCTACACAAGAAGGACAGTAACACGGGGTGGGGAGTTACGGACTTTTGTGACACTTAGTAATCTGTACAGAAAAGATGTGTGTTAACCTCAAAAAGTATGTGTTGCCACTCAAATGCAGCTATTCAGAGACCTGGTGTTGTTGTTTTGACTTTAAAGGTTTTTAATAGTATACATGAATTAAAACATAAACGTGTCTACAAGCTTATGAACACCTCACACAGTGAAAAGCAAGAAAAAGGAAATCTGTTAAAACAGCAGTTCATGAAAACATTACCCAAAGTCATCAGGATAGGGGCCAACCTAAATGGAGTTGAACCTCGTGAAGGTGCCAACCAGAAGGGTAACGTGACAATACATTTTGCTCCATTCCCCTGAAGCCAGCATACGAGAATGTAACGGAACCTGTGAAGGAAGGGAACTCTGGACATAGTTTCTTAAAACTGAGTATCAACAAGGTGATAGGTGTGGACAGAAAATCCAACATGACCCTTACGTTCCATCACATTTATTGAGTATGGTGGGTGGGTGCTGGAGAAACAAAGAGAAGCAAGACGACCTAACACGTAATACATTGAGGTAGGCTATAAAACATGTACCAGCATATTGTTGTTCTATTTCTAACACTATCCAAGCCCTCAGAAAGGGACAGCCAAAAGCAAACGAGTTCAGAAACGAAAGCAAGCTCGGAAATTGAGAATTAATCAAGGTTGGGAAGGTTTGAAAGGACAGGTTGGATTTTAGCAGCAGAGGTAGGGGAAGGACACTACAAGCGAAAGAAACTGTGTGACCAGAAGCTTGAAGGGAGGACAGTACAAGGTCTTGTTTGATCAGAAATGAGGAGAACAGAGAGGAGGGAGAGCAAGAGAGAAATTTTGCCTTATTGGGGAGGCCCCTGAAGGCCAGGCAAGGATTTTGTAGTTAATGTGGAAGAAAATATTGAAATTAAATGGAAAGTTTTTAAGCAGTGACATTTTATGCATTAGGAAAATATTAATAATATCAATTTTTAAAGTAATCTAAAATAAATAGCCAACATCTGTTGATCATTAACTGTTCTAAGCAATTTGCATACTAGCTCAACTCTTTTATGAGCTAATTTAAACTCGCAGCTCCTCTTTGTAAAGGGTATTATCCATTTTACAGAGGCAGCTGAGGCTCAGAGAGGTTAATTCACTTTGCCCAAGGTAACAGCTAGTTAGTACCAGGGCCAGGATTTCAACTTGTGGGTGCCTGGTTCCAAAGCCTCCATGCTAAACCACAAAATAATAAATGCAGTCAGTAGTTTAGTGGTCACCTGAGGGCAAGAGGGGAGGGGGTGGGAGAGAGGAGGGAGGGGGAGTCAAATACATGGTGATGGAAAGAGAGTTGACACTGGGTGGTGAACACATAACACAACACATAGATGATGCACCATAGAATTGTATACCTGGGACCTATGTGACTCTTGTTAGCCAATGTCACCCCAATAAGTCTAAAAGAAAAAAGAAAAAAAATGCCAGAACTAGATTTGGGGACAATGGAAAAGACAGATGGATAGATAGATAGATAGATAGATAGATAGATAGATAGAATGATCCCAGAGTTGTGTGACATAGCCGTTACGGAATTTGATGTGAGAAGAGAAAGGGCCCTCCCAGACCTCTAGAATCGGAGCCAACGTGGAAGTCAGTGCGGAGGGAAATCAGTCAGAACGCAGTGTGGTGCGGGGCGCAAACCAGTGAGCCAGAGAAACTGCTTAGAGATGGGGTCCAGGAGAGCCTAAGACTGGAAGGGGAACTTAGGGTCCTTCACACAGGTGGAAGTTAAAGCTCCTCCAAGGTCTCTAAGGCAGCAGAAAAGTAAGGAGGGGACTCGGACTGAAGTATGGGGCAACAAGGAATCGCCGTCAAAGAAGACACGTCAGTAGAGAGGAGAGGCAAAAGTTTTTCAAGTAGACAGTTATTACCTGATGCTGATTTATGTTATTGGGGTGGTCACCTTGGAGATGCCTTGACTTTGGGGTGAGGATAGATGTGCATGATTTTTATATACGTTGTGTATTTCTTGTGGGGAGAGTTTCTAAAGTAAAGAAGTTTGAGTTTTTAAAAATCATCTGAATCTTTGAGTCTTTAATAGCAAATTTCTTCTCAAAAATTGGTTGGGTTTTTTTTTGTAATTATAGAAGAAATATAAATTGACTGTAGAAAACTGGGCAAATATTAAGAGGATAGAGAGAAAACAATGATTACCTTTCACCAGGAATAAACACTGTTAATATGTTTTAGTTTACAAGGTCGGACAATTAATTTCACGAACTCATCCTAGAAAAAGTGCTCCATCCCTCACTGCTGAATATCAGCCACTTTCGATGTCCTCCCCTTGGGAAGGTATGCACCGACGCCAGCACCTAGTCCACCCTTCAAAGCCATTCGGGAACTCTTTCTCTGGAATGCCCATCAGAGCTGTCATCTTGTCCCCAAAATCTGACAATAAAGTTCACGAACTTTCCACAGTGCGCTTACGTTAGCAGCACTGTACAAACAACTACAAGCTCATGACACCTCACCGAGTTGTTTGTACAGTGTTGCCAATGTAAGTGCATGGTGGAAAGTTCGTGAACTTTATTGTCAGATTTGGGGGATGATGACAGTTCTGATGGCCATTCCAGAGAAAGAGTTCCCAAATGGCTTTGAAGGGTGGACTAGGCGCTGGCGTCGTTGCATACCTTCCCCAGGGGAGGACTTCGCAGGTGACCGTAGTGATACTCAGCAATGAGGTATGATGAGTTTGTGAAATGAATTGTCCTTTTTTTCAAACCAGGGAATCCTTCTGAACATGTTTTTTGTCATGATAAGATATTATGAATATTTCTACTTAATATTTTTAGTATTCATAACTTTGATGGTGGCATAGTAATTATCCCTCATAAAGATGGACCAAAATCTATTTAACCAAGTCCCTTTCGCTGGACAGTTAGGTTGTTTCCACATTCTAGATAATGCTGTAATTAATATTCTTAGTGAAACCTTTGTGTTTTTTTCCTTATTTCTGATCGTTTTCTAAATATTTCCTAGAAGCAAAATCACTGGTGTAATGTTTCTAAGACCGAGTTCCATTTGTGAATGTGAATGACTTGCTGGCAGGACTCACGTCGTGCTTTCTCCTTCCTGCCTCCTGATTTCCGTCTTCGGAAGTCAAAAGGAAACCTTAGCACACGGATCAACAGCCGCCTTTCAGATAAAGCGTACAATTTTTTGTTGTTGCTTTTTAAAAAATGTATCTTACTAACACCATCGTGAACAACAGGTAGGAGTTTACCATTATCTTCTATAATATTTAGCCCTGCAAGCCAGTAGGCTGGCCAGACGTCCTGTCCCATTTCGAAGGGTGCGCACGGGCAGCCTACTGACGCCTTGAATTCAGCCCCGTCAGACGAGGCTGACCAGATGTCCCGTTTGAAACGGGACAGTGTCATTGTTTTCCGTCTCATTTAAAATGGTTTGTCTGGTCAGCCTCGTTGGATGTTCAGTGCTTTTTAAACAAAAAGCCTGGAACCTTGGGCGATGAGGCCGTCTTCCCATCCTGTCCAGCTCCCAGCTGGCAGAAGGGTTGCTGCGCTTCTGGCCTCTGACTTTTCTCAGAGGCAAATCTGCAGTGGGGAGCATCACCCAGGTGAGGACGGTACCTACCAGGCCTGCTGGGACTTCTCTCCCAAGCCTCGGGGACTGGCAGGCAACTTCTCCGCACTTCCTGATGGTCTCAGCCTGGAGCGTTAGTGTCTAGTCTTGGGCCTTCTAGCAGAGCGAGTCACTGTCTTTGCCTGTGTTCAGAGTCTTTCTCTGGGCTTGAGACAGTCCTGCGTTCTCCGCGCTAGCCTCGCTGGGTGTGCTGGGGAGCTCCGGCTGCGGGTCCTGGGTGCTGGGCACCCCTCTTGGCCTGCTCCTCTCCTCAGTCCTGTCCAATCAGCCTGCAGCGCCTGCACTTGTCGGCTGCGGCTGCTGTCCCCCTTGATGGGAAACTGGGTGTATTTGCTATAGCTCCAAAGCAGTGTTTCTGCAAACTGCAGAGCCCATGGGAAGGTTGCAAAGCCAATTTAGGATTTTAAGAAAAACCCTACAATAATGATAAGTATTGTTTCATGAAGCCCTTTTTTTTTCCCCCAAATTTTATAGAGGCAACATGTACGGGCCCTATTCCACATCCTTGAAAGCCAAAGCTATAAACTTATGTCAGGATTCCCATGAGGCTATCAGGTATGCTTAGGACGGAAAATATGATCAGCTTTTATTTTATTACAAGGCTAATAACTGGAAGGTTGTGCGGCTTAGCGGAGAAAACTTTAGTTTCGAAGTCAGAACTGGGTCAATATTATTGCTCTCACTAGATGTGTCACCTTGGACAACCTCAGGGATGTCGCGGAGGCTCCTTAGCATTATTTGTAAAAGGGAGATAAGCATCCTGGCCTGCAGGATCATTGTGAGAATTAAATGAAATAATCTACGTGTAGTGCTCAGCCCATGACAACAGACACATGATCAATAAGGCTTATTTTCTAGGCTGTAGGACATCCTCTATTACATAGCCAGACTCACTAGTCTTCACCAAGAGTCCATGTTACCTATGATATCACCGGAATGGTTCTGTTGCTCACCTGATGGACTCCTCTAGTTTAGTTCCCGACTCTGTGCTCTATGTGATGATAGTGTTTCCTATGAAAGGAATCTCTGATACCGAAGAGTTCAGAATCACAGGTTGTAGTCGGGTAATACTAACGCTCCAACTCAGGACTTGCAAGCTCAGATGTCTGCAGGGCCACGCAGGTGACCAGAGTGGGTGAGAAGCCAGGTAGGGAATGGCGGGACTGTGGCAAACCACAAAACACATACCCTCTTTGAGGGAGGCAGTCCCTAGTCACTTCACAAGGTCATCACCCTACCCAACTGTGGACCCAAGCTTATCAGGTTTCTAAGTTTTCCAAAAAAAACTAAATAGCTGGATTTTTTTTTTTTAACGTGAAAAAATCCAACTTTTAAAAACATGGTGTTGGCCACATAAACACGTGTGTGTCAGACAAGGCCAGAGGCCTGCCGGTTAGCACTGTCTGACCTAACCTAACCCTTCACGGCTCAGCTGCCTTATTTCAGCCACTCCAGGCTCTCGAGAGAAACCTCCCAAGGCGCTCCTGAAAAGTGCTCTTTTAGTATTATTTTGTAACAAAAATGCACTTTTGGCACAGAATACATTAACTCCAATAATAGACAACATTTCCACCTAACGAAGAGAAGACCACCATTTTCATGAGGTGCGAAACACCGTGGGCCGCAGGGAGGAACTGGGCGTAATTGGTCGTATTCTGTTGTCCCTTTCTATGCTTGTTTGGTTAACCAAAACCACTCGTAAAACCTTGATTCCTTTCTTGAAAAACAACTTTATCAAGGTATAATTAATATATGTACAGTTCAGTGATTTTTGGTATATTCACAGGGTTGTGCAACTGTTACTGTAATCTTAGAACATTTCGTCCTCCTAAAAGAAGCCCCATGCCCATTAGCAGTTACTCCCCTTCCCTCAACCCCCAACGCCTGGCTACCACGAACTGGCATACTACTTTATAAATTTTCCTGTTCTGGATGTTTTATATAAATGGAGCCTTATAAAATGGAGGCCTTTTGTGGCCGGCTTCCGTCATTTAGCATAATGTTTTCAAGGTTCATACATGTTATAGTATGGATCGGCACTTTATTCCTCTCTATTGTCGAATAATAATAGTTCATCCTACTAATACATTGCATTTGACTTACCCACTCATCAAGTGATGGGCGTTTGGGCTATTTGCACTATTTTTTTATTGTTAGACTTACTGGGGTGACATTGGTTAACAGAATTCCATAGGTTCCAGGTGTACAGGTCTACAGTGCATCGTCTGTGTGTTGCATTGTGTGTTCACCCGGAGTCAGTTCTGTTTCCGTCACTGTATATTTGACTCCCCCTCCCTCCTCTCCCATCCCCTCCCCCCTACCCCCAGGTAACCACTAAACAATTGACTGTGTCCATGAGTTTTGTTTGCACTTTTTGACTGTTACAAATAATGCTGCTATGAACATTCACATACAAGTTTTTTGGGTGGACATGTTTTTGTTTCTTTTGAGTATACACATAGGAGTGAAACTGCTGGGTAACTCATGTGGGAACTTCATGTTTAACCTCTGGATGAACTGTCAGACTGTTTTCCAAAGTGGCTGCACCATTTTACATTCCCACCAGCAGCGTCTCATGGTTCTGATTTCTCCACAGCCTCACCCACACTTGCTGCTGTCTGTCTTTTTGATTATAGCCGATCTCGTAGGTGTGCTAAGACATTTATTTTTAAGGTATACGGCACTTTTAATAGGGCAGCTGAATTTGGTGTGTTGATGTAGTTTGTGAGATCCATACCTAAAATAGGGATCTTTTCTGAATTTAGATCATCATTTTGCAAAGACTTTTGCCAGTGAGTTTTCCCCTCTTCGTATGTACCTTTCTTTGACTAACAGAGAACAGGCATCTTGTTAAGAAAAGGTATGCTATTTCTTCATTGTTCACTATTGAACTATTCCAGTCTAGAGGAACTATTGGCATGAAGTAGCTTCAGTAGCATTCTCTCTGCCTCAGCCATCCGTGCTGCCCACAGCTGAAGGCGCTGGTGTCCCCACCTGCGAGCCACGTTTGGACAGACAACTCAGGCTCAGGCAGCAGTGCTTAAGCAGCTCAAGATGAGGCACCCCTTCTCACACCCTGACAAACACAACACCACCTCTCTGACCTCAGCCTCTGGAGCCTAACAGCCTTGCAAGTTAGATAAGGTATCATTGCCCTAACTAAGAGGTGGGGAAACTGAGCACAGAACTCATTGGTTCCCAGAGGTCCATATGTGGAGGATTGGGGCCTACCATCTAGTCCAGTGTGCACAAACCTGTGGTCTTTTCTTGTCCTGATCCTGTCTCCTTTATATTCAGTACCCCCCTCTAAAAAAACAAGGTGGGGGTGGGGGAAGGTTTTGAGTATGCACGATCCTTAGCATGGTTGACCTTGTCAGACATTTTGGTTTACTGTTTCTACTCCTTTTCAGAAACTAGCCCTTTTCGATAAAGAGAGACAAGAGAATTCCCATAACTTGGCTTTAGGATTCATTGCATCAGGAGGAAACAATATCCTTCAGCCCAAGACTTACAGCCCCCTGTCTGTGTTTCGTATTTTTTTACATTAGAGTTAAGTTTCAAAGGTCCGTTGGAAGCAACTTTTGGGCAGACATTCTCGTAGTTTTGGGGATAAATTCCTATTTGGCTTGCTGTAGTTCACTGTATCCAACAAAGAATAACCTTGGCCTAGTTGGGAACTGGTAAATGCTAAAATTTTTGTGTTCGTTTATATTTGAGATCCCCGGCAGCCCCCCCAACTCAGTCGTCCTCTTTTCAAGGTGCAATTGGCATCTGTCCTCAATTTTAGTATCCTAACACTTATTTATTACTTATTATTCTATTTTTCCACCTTCTGATTTAGAGAAACTCAAATGCTTATCTCCAAAGATGGAAGAGGAAGATTAAAACAATAATTTGCAGTAAGTACTCTTTCAGCTATTAATGTATTCAACAGACTTTATTTTTTTATTATTCCAAGTACATTTGTTTTTATTTATTTTTTTTAATTTTTAAAATTTTATTGTTAAATTTATTGAAGTGTCCAACAGACTTTATTTAGTGCCTGCTATATGCCAGTCACCTGCTAGGTGCTTGGGGTACAAAGACAAGAAAGAATTCCTGCCTCTAAGGGGTACAGTGCAGTGGCACAAGCAAACACATAGCTGGATAATTACAATTGTAAGCACAGCAATTAATATACAGAATATTATGGGGCACAGAAGAGAGGCACCTCACCTACCCCAGAGGGGATCAAGGCAGGCTTTAGGGAGAACATAAACTGTATTAATGAAGATCTGTAATTCATTTGGCTAAATTGGGCATGGAAGAGAATGTTCAGGCTTTTTGAGTTAGATAACTTTGATTTGGAATAAAACACCCAATAACTCTAATGTAAAATATAGGCCAAATTTGTGGCTAACGATTAATTTTTGAAAAAGGTAAAGGTCTAATATCATAAATAAATGAACATCAAGTCTGCGGGATTAGAGCTACAAGTTATAGGGTTTGTTTCAAAGTTTCTTTCTTTTCTTTCTCCCTCCCTGCCTCTATCACAGAAAAACAAATATGAGAAATGTTGTGCCTGTAAGTGGAGGTTTCCATATTCTTCGCTCTGACATGGCCTCTGTTACACATGGGAATAAATGAAAGCACCATCACTAGACTGAATGAAGATTAGTGCTGTTTGAGGCCAGGATTTTAAAAACTTAATTAGTTTTGCAACCACTGTCCTTATATAAAAGTAAAATAAGAAGAAAAACTCAAGGTTAACTGCATTTGAGGTTTTCTTAGTCATGGGTTTGAAGGGATCTACATAACAATTTTAAACGTTTGAAGAAAAAGTTTAATCTTTACAACAACCTTGTGATCACCTCCATTTTATAGCTGGGAGATTTGAAGCACGCAGAGGTTAAAAGAAAGCTTGTCTAAGATCAGCTAGTAAGTAGAGGATCTGGGATTTGAACCCAGGTCTATTTAAACCCAGTGCCTATTATTACTCACCATACCATCCTGCCAAAATAGAAATTTGTGAGTGCATTGCTGTCCTGTTGTTCTGTGAACATAAACTTATCCTGGCAGGAGAAAGATACTGTAGACAATTGGTAAAAGTGTGTGTGTGCTTGGGCCAATATAAATCCAACACTGCTTCTGGAACATACTGATAGTGCTATCTTCAAATAATAGCCAAATTTTGTTGTCATGGATGCCATTTAAAGTGTCAGTCATTCTTATGAATATTTTGTAATATGGGCATCAAGATGGTAAAACAGAATTGAAATACATGTCTAAATTTAAATAAAGCATAAAATTTTATTAGTAGAGGGAAGTAGAGAAGAGTAAATATGTGTGAAAATGACCATTTGAAAGTTAACTTTAGATGTCAACCTTTTAAGCATTGAGTATGCATTATGCTAATTGATATATTCTTTAATATTATACTCTTTTTCATGTGCATATGTCATGTATTGTCCATTCACCAAGATTATAATCCCTAAAACCAATCATGTATTTTTTTTAAAAGGAATAAACATTAAAATCATAGGTCAGGAAAGGTTATCTACACCTATTCTCAAAAGGCTTAATAAATTTGACTACATACATTGTATTATGGATACTTAAAGAGGATGGAAGAAATAAAATTACCATAATGAAGTGATTTATTTTAACTTTGATCTATTACATTTGGAGGAATTGGCTGGTGGTTTTAGAAGTGTATAACTACAGCATTAGAGGGTGCAAAAGGGGAAGTCTGTTTTAACTGAATAGAGGTGTGGTCTGCTTAGGCTAAGGAGGACTAGGCAATAGTTCCATAAAGGACTGATGTTTGTCTTCAGAACTGGCACATTTTCTTTACAGACATAGTAAGTCTGTCTATTACTACCAGGCAGCTTGGTGAGTTAGAGAAAGCACAGCCCGTGGATTTGGGCATACACACTCTGTGCCTCCATCTAATCCTCCAGGTAACCATATACCTACAGCTCCTGTAATCCTAGAGCAGGTACATGGATGCACTAAGTGGTGTGATGGGAAGGGAAGATAGCATCACAAGGATTCGTTTGATTATAACAGTAATCCACACCAAGTCAAATAAAACAGCCAAACAGTTAAAAATGTGGTCTCTAATGAATTTGCTAATTCTAGCAGGCCCTCACAAACATTTCCTGCTGGAGTACCCCGTATCAAAAAGAAATAGCTGTGCTTTAATTACATGGAATAATTATTTGATTTCCAGGAAGTTAAGACAGTGCTTTGTATTTAAATAAAAAGTTCTAGACATGCTGTGA
Organism: Lyroderma lyra; assembly: GCA_004026885.1. Classification (NCBI taxonomy): domain Eukaryota; kingdom Metazoa; phylum Chordata; class Mammalia; order Chiroptera; family Megadermatidae; genus Lyroderma; species Lyroderma lyra. Next base: position 643 of record PVJL010019486.1, on the reverse strand, counting down.
AACTCGATCAAACCAACAAAAAGGGTGAAACTGAATGCCTGTGCAGTGAGTCAAGATTTCAGCTGCTCAGCAAGCCTGACGTTACGGCTTATGAGCCCAGAAAAAAGGGGCATTTTAAAAGCAGCCGACTGGATCATGTCACTTTCTTACAGGAAAAGCCCAGCCTTTGCAGAGATGTAGTGTAATGCAAGCATATGGTGTTGAGGGGTCCAATCTTGGCTGCCTCCGCCCCTCTGCACTAGCAGAAACCCCAGTTTTCAGGGGACGCGACCTCAACCTGTCCGCCTCACTTTTGACGGTCTATTAAAATTCTGGGGCCTCTTATCACAGTAAGTTTGGAGGTGAGTTTGGGGTAGGAAGGGGGGGGGAGGCCTGTGGGTGTCTGTTTTGTCCGAGGAGTTGGAGACCCTTGTGGAAAAGTCAGGCCCGTGCCGCTCCGGCGGCCGCTCTGGCGTGGGGCCGGCTTGGGTTAGACACATGCACACACACCATAGAGCTCGCTTTCCCGTAGCAGCTGCTGCCTCTGCCTCTGCCTCTCCCGCCTCAGCCTCTTTGCCCGGCATCCACACACATTCAGATTTGCGCGCTGTTTCAATCCTTGATGACGTGTCCCCGGAGACAGCCAATAGCCAACGGGCTCTGG
>PVJL010019485.1:0-13793 GCA_004026885.1 Lyroderma lyra | reverse complement strand
CCAAAGCCCCCCCCCCCTCAGGCCCGCCTTCCACCCCTTGTGGCCCGGACAGGGGACTCTAGCCCCACCCCCATTTCCCCGAGGGCGTGGGACCCTCAACAGCGTGCCCGTTGGCGGGAATCCTGGAGTCCCCGCAGTGGGTTGGGGTCTGACCCCCTGGGGTCAGCGTTCATATCCCCTCTTCAGCCTCCTGTCTTCCTGACGCAGCTGAGGAGCGAGGGGAGGCGCGTCAGCGTTTTCGCCTGTTTCTGAGGACCCTGTCCAGGGGCTTTGGTTGTGCCGTTCGGCACGCTCTCAGCGCGTGGACAATGGAAGTGTTCGCTTTGCAGGGAGCATTGCACCTCACAGGAAATGAGCTTCATTTCCTAAGGTTTGCGAAGATGCTCATGGGGAGTGCTGTGTCCATGGTCCTCCTCGTGGGAGGGAAACCACTATTTTTAGGAAAATGTTCAGTGGGCCGTTTTTCAGACCGTCCATTAAGTACGTCTGCTGCGGCTCATCTTGAGAGTCTGCAAATACGTTAACCAAACCCACAAGGGCTTTAGGTGGGAGGCACGCAGCCCTGCCGCACACTCCCAGAGCCACTACCGTGGGTTCCAGTCACAGGACTGCAGGTGGCAGGGTGACCAAACAGGAGCTGCACGTGGGCAGCGTGCCGGGGGCGCCCAGTGAACAGGTGGGTGGACAAGCCGCGCCCGGACACACCCCGGCTGCGCAGCCCTTGGGCCTCGGGGCCCTAGGGGTGGCAGGCAGATCGGTGCACGTGTCCTGTTCCACTTCACGGCCTGGTGACCGACAGCTGTGCCTCCCTGAGCAAGTTAGTCAGTCACCCGCTCAGGGCTCGGGTCCTCAGTCCGTGAAATGGGGACACTGCCTGTGTCCGGCTCAGCCGAGGGCAGAGGCGGCGTGTGCGTGTGCCTGCGTCAGGCCCTCGGGAGCGGTGGCTTCCTCGTGGGCAGAGAGAAGAGGCAGTGCCTCGGCTCTGGCCTTGTAACCCCGAAAGCCCCCACGAGGGTCTCCCGGGGGGGGGGGGGGGGCTGCGGGCTAGGAGAGTGCTCGGGCTCTACAGAAACGCCAGGTCCTTGGAAACGAGCAGCTGTGACTTTTAAGTACTTACCCATTCCACATCTTAGCCGTAGATTTGGCCAGGACGTCGCTTTCTATGCGTCCCCGTTCAGCTCTAGCTCTTCGTACTTGAGTTCTGGCTATTTCATTCATCCTTCCCGGTCGTTCGGTTACCTGTGTACGTGCTGTCATTCAGTAGCTGTTTCCTAAGCCTCTGAGGCGCACCAGGTGCCCTGCTAGGCAGTGGGGGATACAGAGAAAAGTCCCTCGTGGCCCCAGCACCCCAGAAGTTTGCGGACTCACTCAGGACACATCCCTCCAGGCATCCTGCTCTACCCGACTTGCGGACCCCCTGAGCCCCCCGCTTCCTTAGGAGGAGGACAGTGCACCCCCTAGCACTAAAGCACCCAGCACACACCGCCCCTTCGCGACTCGATGGCAGCAGGAGCTGGAACGGGCAGCATCTGAAGTGACAGCATGTAGTTACCACCTCGCTGTAGCGAGAGCAGGACCCAGGGCGCGTGTGTGCATGTGTGCGTGTATGTGTGCATGTGTGTGCATGTATGTGTGCATGTGTGTGTGTGTGTGCATGTATGTGTGTGTGTGTGTGTGCGTGTGCATGTGGACACGGGCCCTGCAGAAGGCCGTCCGTGCTGGGCAGACAGAGAGGTGGCCGCTCCAGCCGTCCCCTCCGCGGTGTGGGACCTGTGCAGAGGGTGGGTAAGTGGAGGCCCTGCTCCCCAGCACCCCTCGTCCTAAGTACAGACGGTGCTTTGCGACACGGGCCGGGGGCCGTGCCGAGCTGCCGAGGGCTCTCCACCCTCATCCCCACCGGCTGGCGGGCGGGCTGGCGGCCTAGCCACAGCCAGCCTCCCATGCCCTGGAGCAGGAGTCTGTCCTTCCGCGTCCCCGCAGGGTCCCCCCGGGTGGGCGCCCTTCTCCAGAGGAACTCGCCACGTGTTGGAACTGCTCCCCACGCCCTCCAGGATCATTAGAAGAGAGAACTCTGGAAATGAGCTGCCATGTCAATGCCGTTGGAGCAGATTTGCTCACTAATTTCCATTTTTCCGGAAGAGTAAAACAGAAAAAAGGAATCATCCATTTTAGCCAACTTTATTTTTAGAAAAGTATTTTATTCAAACATCTCCTTACTTATTACAGACATAAATACATGCATTCAGACAAATGAATCCACGGGAGAACCGTATAAAGTAATTGGCACATCACTTCAGGATGCTTTGTCAGTTACTGGAGGAGTTGGGCACCTCTAACTTTAATCTTTTCCATTAAAATATCCATTCTGCCTTCACATTGTGAAGCCCATAATATTTTAGACTGTCTCCGCGGATCTGTTAGTTTTGCTTGTCAATTTAATTTGTGGCTCTACGACTGGGTGGCTTGTTAGATTGTCTGCAGAAACGCGTGGCCTGCGCATGCTGTTCGCCGTGCCAGGCTCACGGCCCGGCCTGTCCCCGGAGACGCGGGACACGCGTAAGTGCCGGACCGTCGGGTCTCCTTTGCAGAGTTAGGATGATGGCGGTGATGTGCGCGACAGCAGACGCTCGGCGCTGCGGAGAAGCCCGTTACTGCTGTAATGTATACCTGAGTGTTTACAGCCCTTCCTACGTGCAGCACTTTTTATACCCGCCAGCTCGTTTCATTCTCGGCGCTTCCTTGGGCTGGATTATTATTTTCCTCTTTGTAGCTAATGAAACTGAGACACACAGAGAGGGGTTCAGTCACTTGCCCGAGATCACAGGGTAGACTGGATTGCAGATAGGCCGGGGGACCACACCGGTGTCACCGGAGGCCCGTCAGGGGTGGCGTTTGAGTGTCTTTGCCGCCTGTCATTTCCCCCGGCCTCTGTGACGAGAAGAGCTGTGCTGCTCCGGAAGCCGAAGTGCTGGGCGGGGGGGTGAGGAGTCAGGGAAGCAGGGCATGTGTCGTCGGGGCTGACCGCAGCGTGCTTCACCGCCCCTGGCCTGCACTCGCAGCAGCCTCACCCCTGGCCTCCCTCCGTCAGTGTCGCCTGCAAGGCCACGTCCTCTGTGCCCCCACGGGGATCTCTCTTAAGTCCCCATCTGAGCATGGCTGTCTTGCTGCAGTCCCACCGCTGGCTCCCACTGCCATCGGGAAGAAATTGGCTTCCTCAGCAGGGTCTTCCAGCCCGGCCCTGGGGGTCTTGCCTCTGGCTGCCGTCTCGTCTGCCCCGCCGCGCCGAGGTCCTAACCACTGCAGCACCCCGTCTTCAGTCCCAGTCTCCTCCGTGTAGAGCGCACTGACGATGAGCTCCACAGACATAACCTTCTCTGGGGAGTCTTTCCCGACTTCTCCTCTAGGATCCAAAAGCTCCTTCCCTCCACTGCATGCCCACAGCACCGTGTCCGCCGGCCCCAGCTCCTGCACTCTCTCTACTGGGTGGTCTGTTCCAGAAGCTTCTAGCTCCTCAACGGCAGAGGCTGTAGGAGATGCCTGTGTGCTCATACCTCCCCCAGGTGTCTTGCAGACTTTGAGTGTAAGAGAATGGATGACTATATACACGTAGGAGTGGAGTGAGTGAGACCGAGTGAGTCAGGGAAGGACAGATGAGAAGCCAGCAGGAAACAGGACATTGCAAGGTTACACAGAACGTGTCCCATGCCTCCCTCTCTCTGAAAGATGTTTCCCTCCTTGACGTCTTCGGTAAACTAAGAGGCGGAAAAGGTGGGTGGGCCTCTGCCTGGTGGCGTAGCACAGAGGAAAGCATTCAGGTTGGGAGACAGGGACTGATCTGGGCTCTGTAGCCTCTGACTTCTGGCCACCCGGAAGGCTGTCACTGAAGCTCATGGTGATAGAAGCTCTTCCTCGGGGAGCTGAAAGTCTTTGCCAAGAAGCCCTTCAGGCAGTGTTACAGGCTTCCAGAGTCAGAGCTTTTCGTCCAGGAAGAGCCCTCACCGCGCTGAGAAGACGTGGGGGCAGATGTCAAGCACATGAAAGGCCTGGGCCTGGGGTGGGAGGGACCTCTGAGCCATGACAGCAGCGTCTCCCCTGCTTGTCTTCTAGATGATGTCTGTCCTCATGAACACCATCGTCTTTGAAGACTGTCGGAACCAGTGGTCCGTATCCAGGCCGCTCCTGGGGCTCATCCTGCTCAATGAGAAGGTGAGTGCGATTGTGGAGAGGCACCGGGAAGAGGGAGAGGCTGGCCACTGGGCCAGGCTGTGACAGCGAAGGGCGCAGGAGCCACCGAGCTTGAGCTGGGACCCTGAGCTCTCGGGTGCAAGGCCATGCTTCCCCGGAAGGCCCTTCCCCAAAGCCTCCACTCTTCTCCAGTTGAGCAGAGGCCTCCAGACCTGCTCTCCTGAAACCCGGAGCCCCACGCCCTGGGGCCCTGGGCTGGTGGTTGGCTCAGCAGAGTGGCCAGCTGGCCCTCACTGCCCTCCCCCTATTCCAAGGGAATTCTGAGCAGTCATGCTTTCTGCTCCTCCCTTGGCCTCTGCTTAAATCTGGGCTCCCTGCTGCCCTCGATGGTAGCAGCAGCCTCTCAGGGCCAGACACCAGCCAGCCCGCTTTGTCCCGGGACACAAGGCTCCATCCTCAAGGGCATCGCCACTCTGGCCTGCCTCCCGAGCTCTGCAGCCCGCTCCTGAAGCCACTGGCCCTGGGTCCCCAGCAGTCTGTAGGAACAGTGCCTGACTGCTCGGGAGAATGAATTGTCTATACAATAAGATAGTACTGGGAAAAGACAGTGAGATTAGAGGCAGCCGCATACATTAAAATTCAAACTGAAATCCCAGCCTTGGAAGGAAACTAATAGAAGAAGAAGATATATCAAAAAGAGAAGAGCTGTCTCATCACTCACCTGTGCTGAAGTATCCAATTTTAGCCACATTCAATAGCACTGCCATTCATCTTCCCTGGGTGTTATTGTGATTTAAATCCGAGCTCTATAAAAGAGAGCAGTTCTTTTAAAATGATGGAGAGGGAATAAGGGCAAATTCAGTGTTTAGAAAAAGCTTATGACATCACAATATTATACTTTACTGATGGAGGCAATATTTCATGGTTCGGGATGAAAAACTAATAATTTTCTATTTGGTGTGAGTCACTGCATCATTATAAAAGGGAAAAATAAGTAGTTTTGTGCATTCCCAGTCTTGTTCGGGAAGACATTGAGGTTTCAGTCTAATGCCTCTGATATATAGTACGTGCGTATTAGTCTGACTACATATTAATTATGTGTGTTTTTGATGTGCGCTGTTTTCACGTATGATGGAAATTAAATAGCGCGCTGTTCGGGCTTGGAAAGATAAACACATGACTGGCAAGATGTTGTCTTTGTGCCGAAATTAGGCTCCTTCCAATGATTAGAAGCCACGTCTAGCCTAAGAGCTTGTGTTCGTGTGGAAGCCCACAGACCCAGCCGAGAAGGGGCCGTGCGGTTCTTTGTAACCAGGTGTGCCAGAAAGTTCTCACAGAACTAAGCAAGGCCTTCTCGTGGCCCCTCGGCAGAGCAGGCCCACCCGAACTCAGGGGGACAGGGACTTGGAACAAGGCCGCGAGTTGTCTGAGGAGCGATTCCCTGAATATGATGGGACCCCGTGCTCCCTGGGCGTGTTTGGGTGAGCTCGTCCCCGCAGCCCAGGAGGCCCCTTCTCTGCAGCCTTTCTGGGGTGAGCGGAGATGCGTCGGGAAGCCCTCCGGGCACTCCGTCCCTCAGAGGAGGCGAGGACCACACAAGAGAGAGTTTTGTGAGAAAGGTTAATGCACTTTACACCGAGGAGTGCCTCGGCTGCTTTCGTCTTCTCTAAAGGCCAGCAGCGCAAAGCGGACCTGGACGAGAGCTCCTCTGAGAGCTGGGCGCCCTGGGCAGCGGGGAGCCGGTCTAGCCCCTCCGCCAGAGCTTTCTCAGGCCCCGGTTTGGAGGCGAAGCTGAGCTTGTTCTGTCTCCCACAGTATTTCGGTGAACTGAGGGCCAGTCTGATAAACTGCCAGCCTCTCCCCAAGCAGGAGGTCCTTGCCCAGTGCTTCAGGAGCCTGATGGAAGGCGTGGAGCAGAACCTGTCCATCAAAAACAGAGACAGGTAAGCAATGCCCAGTAGGCTTAGCATCTCTGGGGGAGGTGGGTCTTCCAGGTTAGTGGAAAGTAACTGGATTGTGCTTACCACCGCTCACGTACGATCTGGCCCTTCTATTACGCCTCGTAATCCTAGACCCAGCTGAGTTCTGTCCAGTAGGAATGACAGGGTGTTGACTTTCTCCCAAGCCCCACTAGGCACTGCACAGGGACGCAGAGACATAAAATGCAGCCTTTGCCCTTAAGCAGTTTATTATATAATCCAACAGGAGAGGTGAGAAACAACTCGTTGAAAAGGTCAAAGAAAGAAAGCCCAGATCTGCTACGCAGGACGAGGAAAGACTTCCTGGCATTGGAAGAGGCACAGGCCTTGGAGTCAGATGGAGCCCGATTTACATTTTATCCCTGCCCTTCACAGGCTGCAGGGCAGTGCGCAGGGCAGCCAGCAGGGCAGCCAGCGCCTCTGATTTCTCCCCAGTAGAACGGAGATGATGATAATGGGTTGTGATGTTTAAATGACGGAATGTAGTGTAGTAAAGCACGGTACCTGGGACGTACGACCCACAGTAAACATTACTTCCTCTGCCTGACCTTTAATAGTGGCTGGTTTTACAAGAACAGAGACGGGTAAGTTGCCAGTGAGACCTAAATAAGAAGAATCCAAGCTTCCCAGCTATGCCTGAATTCATTCATTCAGTGCACAAAATTTTATTGAGAATCAGCTGCGTGCCAGGCACTGGGGATACCAGTGGTGAACTAATGGTTCAAGGCTTTTGCCCTCACGGAGCTTCCAGTGAAGGAGATAGGCAGTAATGAATGAGGGAGAAGGAAAATGCTTTCAGAACAAACAACTGCCTCTGCCATCCTGTTATAAAAAGTGGTGGCACCGAAATGCTGCACCATTTGAAATGCGAAGCCCCCATCTTCCCTGTAGCCACAGGGTATTGTGGAGGCCCAGCCCGGGCTCGGCTAACAAACACAAGGCCGGGTCGGATGGGCTCTGGGAAACCTTCCCGTGACTGCTCGTTCCCTGCCAGGCTCTCCCGTCGAGCAGAAAGCTGCAAGCTGCGAAGCCAGCAGAGGAGACTTCCTGGGTGGGGGACCCCCAGGTACCTCCAGGGGGAACTGCTTCACCGGAGCCTCAGCACTGTGAGTGCCGCCCCCTGAGCCGCATGGTGAGGTGCTCACACGGCCCTCCTCGCTCACGGAGAGCGCTGGCCCGCAGGACTGCGCTGAGCACTCGCAGGCACTGTCTCAACCCGCTCCGGAAGTTCTCATTTCCCACGTGCCGTGAGGTGGCTTCTCCAGTTGGGCACGAAGACAAGAGGCCCGTATCCATCCGAGATGACCCAGCTCAGATGTGCTGGGGCCAGGACTTGCACCCAGGGAGTCTCAGCTGTAGGTACGGAAGTTCAGAAGTTCAGACAATGAGGAATAGCTGGTGTCCGTGCTGCCCCCAAAACTCTTACTACGGTGAGGGGATTGCAGCTGAACCCACACCCAGGACCTGAAGGAGTGCTCCCTCCTTTGAGCCACTAAGTTCAGTTTTCTGATCTGTAAACTGAGGGTCCCAACATCTCCCTTTGGGAAGACTTGTGATGATTAGGTGAATTTATATGCAAACTCAACCCACTGCCTGGCACATAAGCTTCAATGCTTTTCTTATATTCCTTACCATCTACGTGTAATTTGACTTTAAACAGTTTTTAAGTAGAATCACCACCAAGCACACCCCTCAGATTGGCCAGAGTGTACTTGGCGGTGACCCCTGTTTTCCGAGAGGGGAGAGGGGCACTGGTGACAACCGCAGTGGTGAGAGGAGGCAGCGGCCCCGCCGGCATCGCGGGCTCTCTCCAAGGTCCTGAACGCCATCGTCATCCAGAGGGTCGTGCGGCCTTGGCCTTGCCACTGCCCTTGGCCCTTTCTTCCTCTTTCCACAGGTTCACCCAGAACCTGTCCGTGTTCAGAAGGGACGTGGCAGAGGCCCTGCGCAGCGATGGCAGCACCGAGCCTTGCAGCCTGGACATGATGAGCTGACAGGACCTCTCTGACCGTGCACCGAGCAGCTTCTATCCAGAGACTCTGGTGGACCTGGGTCCCAGGACAGTGATGGGAGCTAACCCAGGGGAATCTATTTTTCAAAACAAACAACAAAGCCCTACCTTTTTATAAGTCTGGCCTAATAAGAAGAATTTATAATAGTGCACAAACTATGTAAATTCATTCTTTGCTCTGAAAAAGCAAAAGTGTTTTTCAGTCTTTCTATAAAAATATCATTATCTTTGTTCTTATAATGCTCTGAAAGAATGTAGAAACAATATTTAACCAAAGAACAGAATAAACCAGGTTTGCGTCTTAAGTGTGTACTCGTTAATGGTTCTGCAATCAAGGCTGAGAATTTGCTGGAGTTGCAGCCTTCATCACGGATGCCGGATTGAGACAAATACCATTTGAACCTGTTTGTTGGTAGTCTGTTGTGATGTTGTGAGTCTGGAGGAAACAGCGCTGAGCTGTGGGCATTTGAAACAAAGCAACCACAGGACTGACTGCGCACAGCCTTGTCTGCCTCAGCAGCATCTGATAAACTTGAGAGACAGTAACACAATTAAATGGCTTACAAACCACGTTTGCTTTTCACTGGCATAAATCTGCAGCGATTCCATCTCAAAGAATTAAGCTGTGCAATTACTGCCTGCAGAAAGATTTCTTCGGGGGTGGGGCGGGCAGCCCAGCGAGAGGTTCTGGGCGGTGCCAGCGCCCAGGCCTGCTGCCTCCGTTTAATTTTTAAGAGAAGCTGGAGGTGTCTGAAATATACTATATGTGAGAAGCAGCTCTGCCTTCTTGGGCCACCAAGACAGGTCTAGGTACTGACATTCAGATTTTCAGACGACGAGGAAAGGCTGGTTTCCGTCCCACCACGAAATCTCCTATTGCTGCCAGGGGATTGCAACCGAACCCACACCCAGGACGCGAAGAAGGCCTTTACAGTTTGTGAGGGACTGTCACTGGGCTATTAATTTTGAGATTGCCACTATCAGCTGGCTTCTGTATGTCACTGCCCTGTCTTCGTGGTTCAGGCTTGTAATAAATATTGTACCCTTTATTTCTGATAAGCCAGGAAAGGAGAAGTAAATCCAGAGGCTCCTGTTATCATCTCGTTTCTCAGACTAGTGACTCTTGAAACCTTTCTTAATCGTGGAGTTTTGTAACATAAAAGCAAAGTCACCCAAGTTCATCTCAAAATGTCTGCCTTCCGTGTGTGAACCCAGGAAATCGGGGGGAAAGTGGGTTAGAGGTAGGGCTCCTCCTGGCGTTTAATGGCTAGGTCAGCCTTGACCTTCCCCTGAATTTCATTAGCAGTGAGAAATATAATTTCCCCTGAGAAGGCAAATTGTGAAGTTTATAAAACATCATCTGTTTGGAGGAGTCTGACTTGAGAAGTTCTGTTTCTCAGGGGCCTTAGAGCTGCTCACTCATGCCACCAACCTGCTGCAGAGAGGGCCTGCCCCTACCTGGCACCGTTTTCTTTACGAAAGTCTAGGACCTAAACGCACTGTGTTACTTGCCGTCACGTGCTCACAAGGCGGTAACGATGTGCGCTTGCTTTTCTGTGCCTCGCTGCCCAAGATCACCTGGTCCTCAGCCTTGGCCTTGGCGAGCGGCCCTCAGAGGAGGACTCGCCAGGCCCGCCCCGCGGCCGCCGTCAGCAGGGCCTGCGCCAGGGTTTACGGAATCACAGCAAGGCCGTGCGCACAGGCCGGAGGACGGACCCAGCGAGCGTGCGCTCAGCCCCTGCCGTGCCCGCACCTGGGTCGTCCCCCCGGGTCCTCACAACAGCCCCAGGGACGTACACGGCAGGGTTCCCGCTTTGGAGCTGAGTGAACTAAGGCTCAGAGGTGGTGCACAGCTCACACGGGCCACACAGGCAGGATTTGGACCCAGGTCTGTCTCACCTCAAAGGGCTTCCTGGTCTCTTCCAAGAGGACATGTTTGAGAGTGGTGGGTTGAAACCAGTTATTATTTACATCCGTTTCCAATTAGTTTTCAGAACTCTATTGCTACACAGAAAGGACCCCTAAGTGTAGCGCTTGGCACGTGGTGGCTCGTCTCGCAGGTCCTGAGGGGCAGGCGTCAGAGCTGGGGCCTCTGCGATGTGCAGGCCGCAGTCAGGGCTGGTGGCTGGGGGAGCATCTACTTCAGCAGTCGCTGGTGGTCGGGAGCAACCACCCTCCCCCACGGACGGGGGACTGAGAGCAGCGCCGCCCAGGCATGGCCTCTGGCTGCGTCAGAGCAGCAGGAGAAGGACCTGGGAGCTGCAAGCCACGGCCTCTCCTCACGGGGCCTCAGAGGGGCGCCCGTCTCTTCCGCTGCGTTCTGTTCACCAAAAGGAAACCGAGGCCCAGCTCGCACCCCCCCGGGGACAGCACCCAGGGCCGGGTCACCGGGAGGAAGGTGCCAGGACGGCCGTTTCCCAAGCGGCCCGCCGCAACCCTCTTAGCTGTCCTGCGGGTGTTTGGCGCCGAGTGCCTCCCTTGAGACCTGAAAAGGAACCCCGATTTTCCCAGGAGGCCTAGGGAGCTCGGGGAGGAGGGGCGGCGGGGTGGGCCTGTGCGGCACCTGCTGAGGAAGCCCCCGCGTGCCAACGCGCCCTGCGGGGCTCCGGGCAGCCGGCGGCTTCCGCTGCGGCTCTAGCAGGGCGTCCTCGGAAGGTATTTGGACTTTGCTCACCTTTTGTTTTCTGTACCGGCCTCAGAACCTGGCCCCGGAGAAAGCTGGGTTCTAGATGTTTCCCCTTTTCTGTGCTTTCTGTACAGGCTTCTCGCTCACGCACGGTCCCTCCCGGTGTGGTGATCTGCGCAGCCCCAAAAGCCGGCTTGGCCCCGGGGCTCCCTCCCACCGGCGCTGCCTACCTCGGGGTGCCTTTGCATGATGGTTCCGGAGGCCCCTTTGAACACGCAGACCAGACCTGGCGCGTAGCTGAGCTCAGTGGCTAAATGAACCGCCAGTTGAGAGCTGAGCACGCCATCAAAGAACAGGACAGGTCTGGTGAACAAATGGGGGGAAGTGAAAGGTGTGAAGTATGGGGAACCCTTAGGTCCATGGGGGCCAGTCCAGCGGTTTGGGGGAAGGGGCATCTGAGAGGACCCAGCTCCTTGTGGGACAGGGCGGGTTCCCAGATGAACAGGAAACACTTGGAGCCGCTCCGCGGATCGAGCGCCCCGCCTGGCGCGGCCAGCGACTGCCTCGCTCAAATCTAATGCTTCCCGGCAAGAATGTCAAGGGAGGGTCACTCTCCCCGTTTTAGAGATGGGAAGACTGAGACCATCTGACACGAGGCCACACAGCTAACGCGTGGACAGGCAAGAGTCAAGGTCAGATCAGCCTGACCCCAAAACTCCTGTTTCTTTTCCACCTTAATTCCTTCGGCTAGGTCCTCACAACCAGACTTTGGGGACAGGTGGGCAGGGGAGGTGCATCTGGAACCCTTTGGGACCCCCAGAGGGAGCTGGGCCCTCCCAAGGAAAGGCCAGTTTCATACCTCGGCCCCGGTGTGCTGTGTCTGTGGGCTCTGCCACTGATTCCTCCTCCTGTGTGAACTTATAAAATCATTCTTGAGACTTTAATGTTTTATTGAGGTGCAAGTTTACGATGACAGCAAACCTTTCAAACTACAGCAAGAGTAACCTGCCTCCTTGGCATATTAAAAAATAATGTTAGTGTCGGTTTTTACGTCCCACAGTTTGGATTGCTGATAAGAGCGCTTCCTTGACAAGATTCTTCTTGAGGTTTACAGAAAGCGTAATAAAATATGTAAGTTACATTTCCACAAACAAAAGCTATAACATAAGTTATTTATAAGTGTGAGATACAAACAGTATCACGATAAATAAACCATAAAGGGTACCTGCAACATCCATCTTAATGTAATTTGCCCAACAAAAGTGTTGAAACGAAGTCAAATTTAGTAGAGAAATCTGTCAGGAAGAGAGGAAAGTTCTGGAGCGCAAACTGGGAGAAATGGCTGCTGGGTGGTGGAAGCAAACAACGGGGTGCACGGTGGGGTCGGAGGCCCCTCAGAAGGCCATCGCACATGCCTGCCCCCGGTGCCAGCTCACGCACTTGGCCCCTGCCACCCTGCCCACGCCGCCTTCCGCACCCGCCGCCCAGCCCCGTCTGGGGGTTCCGGCCTGGCACTCTCTTTAACCCCCAGCCCCACGGCCAGCTTCCCCAGGCTGCTGCCAGCCTCCCTGCCAGGCTGCGCCCGCAAGGCCAGGGCCTGGGTCTGACTCAGCACAAAGATCCTGGAAATCATTTGTTCCTTCACTCATTCGCCTGCCATAGAGAAAGCAGGGAAGGTCACCGTCTGCCCTCAGACAGCTGGTGCACAGGTTCTAAGGTCTCTAGCGCGGCATCGCGAGCGATGGAGCTGACCTGGGTCTCAAAGGACAGCAGGAGCCGAGGGAGGTGAGCGCTGAGCCCAGTGCGGGCACATTCCCGGGCACCTTCTGACCCCTCTTCCTTATCCCCAACTCTGACCTTGCTGTGTGACCTTCAGTTTCCTGCCACAGGCGCTTGAAGATCCTCCAGTGGGCCAGGCCCTGGGCCCCCGGGACATGGAATCGAATGCTGCCAGTCCTGGTCTAGGGGAGACAGCAGTGAGCCCCACCCTGGCCAGCCCTCACCCTGCCTCCTGGGCTCCTTCACGCAGACCGGCCACCGCCTGCCCTCGCACTCAGGCCTGTGACTGAGTAGAGTGCAGGTCTGACGTCCGGGGGGGAGCACGGAGCCGGCTTCGTTCCCAGCACCAGCTTTCCCACGCCTGCCCCTGAGCTCGGGATGCCACCTCCCTAAGCCACTGCCCTGTAAGTCTCATGACTTGTGCTGGGGGTCCTGAGAAGCACACGGCACCACATGGCCTCGGCCTTCCTCCGGCTGGCATTCCTTCCCCTTGGCCCACCCATCAGGAGGCATTACTCCCACTGTCCGGTGGGGAAACTGAGGCCCAAAGCTGGGATCTGGTTCAGAAAACTCGAATGGGTGCTCAGTAGTAAATATTTGTCAAGCAAATGAATGGATGGTGTCTTCAGACCCTTCTACCGCGAGGACTGTGAGGGCCCCTGGAGACCCCTAACCAGGGTACGTGAGTGAAGCGGGGTGGGCAGGTACACAACCGGTGACGTGGCGCGTGTGCCGAGTTATGTGTTTGTGTCCTTGTCTGTGTGAGTCGCCCATAATATTTTCATCAGTCTCCCCAATAGGGTGCCTGGCCCAAATATGTTTAAGAGCCCTGATCCAAGAGCCCTGCCATCTTACAGACAGGGAAACGGAGGTCAGTTCCCTCGGGGGGTCAGTGGCAGGGTGACCCTGAACAAACCCCACCTCCTGCACATGGGCACGTGGGAACCCCAACATCCTGCCCCTCTGCCTGAAGCCCCCTTGCCACGTGCCTCCCAGCAGGGCCTCCGCCACCTCGCTCCTCTCTCCCAGCTCCCCCACAAGGAAGAGTAGCAGGTAGAGCATCCCACAAGTCCGCCTGGGCTCAGGAGACCAGGCCCCGCGGCCCCAGCTCTCAGAGCGTTGATTTTTCGTGGGTGGTGCGTGTATGTGTGCATGTGTGTGTGTGTGTGTGTGTGTGTGTGCGTGTGTGTGTGCGTGTGTGTGTGTGCGCGTG
>PVJL010019484.1:0-13791 GCA_004026885.1 Lyroderma lyra | reverse complement strand
TAACCCACTCGTCCCCAAATAAACATTAAACTATCAATTGTGTCCATGGGTTATTTGTTTGTTCATTTCTTTTTTTCTTTGCTTTCAGTTTTATATTCCGCATATGAGTGAAATCATGCAGTTCTTTGTTTTTTCTGTCTGGCTTATTTCACTTAGCATGATGATCTCCAGGTTCATCCATTTTGTTGCAAATGGCAATGGGTTTGTTTTTTAAATCACCTAGTCCAGTGCCTATAAAGAACAGGTCGTCCTTTGTGATATATGTTGAATACATTCATGACTGAATCTCTGGCCTCAAGTGAGAGGATTCTGTCCACTGAACATCCACGGTATTAGAATGGCTTGGACACGAATGCTATTCAGTGGTGTCCTCTGAAAGACTGCGTTAGGAAGAGCTGATGACTTCAGGTTTTGCTAAAGAGATAAATGAAGTATCTGACTACAAATACAAACATGACGGAGTTTTAAATACATTTGTTGCTCCTCAGTCTAGCAGGTCATCTTTGTTAGGTGAGGATGGGAAGACTCCTGGCAACTCATTAAAAGTATGAGACAGCAATAATCATATTTTGCTAAATTGTATGATTCTGACTTCTTCTGTCCATAGAACAGACATGAGAAAGTCAGGAAAAGGTCAACAGATGTCACCATGAAAAAGTAAGAGAAAGAATGATTACTATTACTCGGTGCTTACTAGTATATAACCACAAGAGCTCACTTGGATGTTTTTCAGGAAAAGGTCATTTGGGTCACCCATTTCCTGGCATATTAACTTTATTTCTGCCAAATGAGAGAATCCATACGGAAGCCATGATTTATTTTGGTAGGTACAAATCAAAATATCTTTGATAAAGGGATGCTGATATGTGCTGTATGTTGAGGACAGCAGAGAAGGCAGCAGACCTGAAGACTAGAATACTCTTCTCTCAGTTCCCAGCCTGCACGTCTCAGAAAGGTAGTGGAAGTGGCAGTCATCTAGTCCCTTTGTTCAGGGACACGCTATAATAACTATCTGGACTGGCCCCAAACCCTGCCCTGCATTTTTATCTTTTGGATTCTTGCTGAGATGAACCTTGTCATAATTATTTTCTCCCAGTGATGGGGTCTGCTTAGGGCCAAAAAGACAGAATTTAAGGCACTGTTTTGAGTCATAAATTCCAGGACTGATGGAGGTGACAAGGGACTGGCTACAGCAGCTACTGGGTTTTCATAAGCAGCTAGAAGGAGACACAAATCAAGAGACAATGAGAGATTGCAGTGCCAGGGAATTATGGGTCAGCACTGAGAATCAGGACCAGTCGCTGCATCTAAAATGTCCGTGAAGTCACTCCTGCATCTCTACTTTGGGCTCAATACTCCTTTCTTTAGCCCAATATTGTCAACAGCATCTTCTGTTTAATTCTTTGATGATAGATAAAGAGGAATAAAGAGAGACAGGCAGACCTGGGTTCCAATTAGATCCACCACTAACCTTGACACTTCGGGCAAGTACTTAAATCATCTAAGCCTCATTTCTCTGTATTAGTAAGTTAGAAATATTAATACGTTCCTCATGGAATTCTGGAATGAATTAATATAATATATATCCAGTGTTTATCTCTCATATATATGTTAATTTTGACATACACACACACACACACACACACACACACACACACATATATTTTTACAGTGATGCAATATACCATATAGGGAATATAAAGAGTAACTGAGCACCAAACAACAGCCATTATTTTTATTATTAATATAGATATTGGAAAACTGTTCATCCAACCAGTTTGCTTCTCTTCCAGGGCACAAGATATTTCCTTCTTATGACAGGCTGAATAATGGCCCAGAAAGAAGTCTATGTCCTAATCCTCAGAACCGGTGGATATGTTACGTTACATGGTAAAAGACACTTTGAATATATGCTTCGGGTAAGAATCTTATGCTGGAGAGGTTATTCTGGAAGACTCAGTTGGGCCCAATGTACTCATAGGGTTTTTATAGATGCAGACAGGAAGTTAAAAATCAATAGTTAAGAGAGATGAATATGGAAAACAGATGTTAGTAATGTCAGGAAGGGACGACAGGCCAAGGAATGCAGGCAACCACTAGCAGCTGTAGAAGGATAGAAAATGGTTTCTCCCTTCAGGGTCTTCATTTCACCTAATGAAACTAATTTCTGACTTCCAAAACTACAAGAGAACTTATAGATGGACATGACCACATGAGTAAGACCGGACCAGAGAATGTGGGTGAAATCAATGTACCTCACAACAGATTCAGCCAATAAAACTTAACACAACTGCTCACCCTTTTTTCGTCTCTATCAGGTAGAAGCTAAAGTGGTGAAGTCTACCTCGAAAGTGGCCGAGCTGCAAGATGAAAGAAACCCAAGTCCCTAAAGCAACCTGTGAAAGACTATCTACAAATACATCACATTATTGAAATGATTTTTTTTCATACCCATACTAGGAGACAAAACACATCAAGGAAAAGGGGTAATGTCTTATTCTTGTAACCCTGCTGGTTAACGCTAGGTTTGGTACATAGAAAGCAGATACATTTCATCAAAATCAACAATATTGATGTAAACTGAGCTGAAGAGATCAGAAATGGAAGATAGCAAGGACAGACTGGGAAGCAGAATGCAGAATCGGTACAGATCTTTGAGACACAGGTTGAGAATGAAGTCAGGGTCAAAGGTTAACTCATAATGGGTATGGGCCAGCTGCTTGTGGTCCATAGCGTCTGAAGCAGTTCAGAATGAGCCTCCCCAAAATGTGCCACTTGGGCTTGCAGACTATTTTGAGCTGAAGGCAATCAAGACCCATCAGATGCAAGAAGAACTTGACCCTTCTCTCAGTTACCTAAAGAACTTAGATAGGGGCCCTGGCCCAGAAAGAGAGGTAACTTTTTATGCGAATGACCTACCTGTAGGGCAGGACAAACATCTACTTACTATACATCTGCTCTTCTTACTGTTCTGTGAGTTACTCTCCACCCCTCTGAAGCCCCAGGCCCTATCTATACCTGTCCTTAGCTCAGAAGACCATATAAGCCTCAACTGTCAGACTTGTCCTTGGGTCGCCTTGACTTTGTGCAGCCACCTATTAAAATTTTCTCCTGCTAACTATCTGGTTAATTTAATTATTAGACAACCAAAAGGACCTAGAAAAGCAGAGTAAAAAATGTTCCTTCCACTTAGCTAATTTAAATACAGAGCCACATCAGTCATTCACTATACAAAGGATGCCGACCCCGGTAAAGAGGGATGAGAATGAGGGCTTATGGATTTTGGACCTTTATTCAAAGTTAGTAAAGAGAGAATTTCTAATTTGAATATATCATCATTAATCTCTTGATGAGAAACCACTTAGCCTTGCCTATGTTATTCATTTTTTCACACATGCTGCGTCAGTGTTAGAATTTAATAAAACCATGAGATACTTTCCGCCCTGGTTCACGTGGGAAAGCAATACAAAAAGGTTCTCACTGGAATAAAACTGATTTTTTTTTTTCAACAGTCAAATAAAATCAGGCAAGTATCAGCTCAAAGACTTTTGTTGCCTCAAGTAGGGTCTGTGATTCGGAGAACATTTGCTTTTCCTATTTTCAATCTACCTAAATTCTGCATTATTTGAAGAGCAATCCAAATTTTTTATAAACTAAATGCTTCTCTGATCTGGAACAAAGTTTTGTTTTTATCACACAGTTCTCAGGCCTTATAATAGGCAAGATCATTGTCATTGCAGTCCCAAGATATAGTCTCTTTCTCAGTGATGCATAAAAGGATTTTCCTCTCTTCAAATGATAATTAAATTAAAAGCAAAGTGGGGAAGAAGGCTTTGAACTGCTCTGGTGAGAAAGGTCACTGACTGCTCAGCAATCTGTTAGCACAGCTGTGCCCAGAAGAGACTCTCCAGCCATATCGTCACAAGTGGGTTCTTCACATCCAGTGAGAAAGCAGTTGGTTTTGCTTCTTTTAAACATTTTGCTAGTGACACCCAGAAGCCAGCAAATATGCAGACATTTGGAGAGTTTTGTAAAGACTTAGATAAAACACCAAATGAAATTGTCAGGAAAACCCACAAAAGGGAAATGTCATATAATCCACCATCAGGAAATAAATGGTGATAGGGGAGCTGACGACTTATGAAGTCAGACAATTAATTTCATGAACTCATCCTAGGAAATGTGCTATATACCTTACTGCTGATTAATGCTACAGTCACCTTCAAAGTACTCCCCTTGGGAAGCTATGCACCAACCCCAGTGCCTAGTTCACCCTTCAAAGCAATTTTGGAACTCTTTTTTTCTGACATGGCCATCAGTGCTGTCATTGCACCCAAAATCTGACAATTAAGTTTGTGAATTTGCCACCTGCACTTACACTGGCAGCACTGTAATGATAGGTTATGACACCTTACCGAGTTGTTTGTACAGTGTTGCCAACAGAAGTGCATGATGGCAAGTAAAAGAGTCCTAAAATTGCTTTGAAGAGTGGACTAGGTGCTGGCATCTGTACATAGCTTCCCAAGGGGAGTACTTCAAAGGTGACCATAGTGATATTCAGCAGTGAGGTATGTAGCACTTTTTCCAATATGAGTTCACAAAATTAATTGTCTGACCTCGTATGTCCTTTCTATTAAAAGTATCAGTGTCACTTTGCTCATCTCCTTGATATTTGTATCCCTAGAGGAGAGCAAGTTACATGCACTGTTTATGTTTAGTAAGCATTACTCTTGTAGGTAGTATATAATCAAGTCAGTTTTGCATATTCAGGGATCTATCTTCCAATCTAAAACAGACAACCAAGTAGCAAAGACCAAGAGATTTTAGCATTGCTTAAAGAAAAGGAAAAATGTATGTACCATGGACATCAATTAATGGGATGCCGGTAACAGTTGGTTTAGACAGGTAACAATCTAAGTGTAGCTAGTGGTGAGAAGTTTTGCCCCTGTGCTTCTCTTTTATATCTGGGGAACTGGAGGATGGAGGACTTAGCTAAAGTCGTTTTGTAGGATGCGAAGTTACCCACTGGATAATGTCGTGTTCAAATATGTTTCTAATAACTTCCTGTAAACCAATTGGAAAAAGAATGGATTGAACCTAGCATGGACTGGAAATTGATTTTTAACCATTTTCAAAGTAGCACACTATGTTGTTATTTGCGTTTTTTAATAAATGCAAATGACTCATCAACTCCACTGTAGAAAAAATATAAATGAGAATTCTGTTTATCACAGGGTTCACTATACATCATAGAAGTTTGCTGGACACTAAAACTAATAACAAATTAACATTTGCTGAGTGATGTCTAAATGGCAATAACTGAATCTATTAATATTTCTTGAAAATATTCCTCAGCTAATGTAGGGGCTTTTAGTTGCTTTTCTAAGTACTTTGTATGCATTGTCTCACTTAATCCTCACAATAATCCTTAGAGTTAATTATTATCATCATAATTTTATATGGCCTTTAAGGACAGATTTAGTAAGCCCTTCATACATCTAAGTTAATACAAAAAAGGTATTCTTTATTGTCTTGTAGTCTTCCCTGATAAATTTTCCTAACTTCAGATCTGGAGAAGAGATGACAGAGACTTGGCCCCTTTCCTCCAAGAACCTTTTACACTAAGTAATCCATGGCTTCGTATGTGAATTAATAAAAAGTTAACCTTCATCAAGGCATAGACGGTAGATCTATTGTCCCCATCTTTCAGACAATGGGTGGCTACTTAACATTTTCCTAACCAGGAGGGGCCGCTCAAACGATGAATTAGATCTTGACTAAAGATTCTCTTGGTTAAAAAAATCTTATTATATATCTTACTGTCGATTGTTTATAAAAAGTATTCTTGCAATACAGTGAGAAGCTTTTCTCAAACAAAAGAATAATCACATGAAGTTATACATTTATTGATTTACTTTTATTGATAAAATAAGATTCCATGCCATGCAAACCTTGCAGGAAAAATGTAGAGTTTAACCTGTTTTTCCAATAATGTATTTGTTGTAAGCGGAATCTCTATTTTTGGATCTGCTTTGTCTAGTTATAGCCTGACAGTCCCACTTCTCCTATTCATACGTTCTACAAGAATATATCAGAATCAAGGGCAAGTCCTGAGACTTCCTAAGGAGAGGTCTGATCTGTCCTGGATGAATTTCATGATTAACATTGGGTACAGTTTTATTTGGTGATAAAGATCATAGGGCACAAGGGCATTGCCTCTTCAGACCTTTGATCGATTCCAAAAGTCAAAGACACCCATCTTTCTTCCTTTTTTAAATTTTTTTTATTTCTAAGACTTTATATTTTTAGAGCCATTTTAGATTCATGATGAAACTGATGGGAAGGAACAAAGATTTCCCATATACCTTCTGCTCCCCAATATGCATAAACTTCCCCATTATTAACTTTATTCACCAAGAATGGCACATTTTTTTAACAAGGAGGAAACTACACTGACACATTATAATCACCCCAAATCCATAATTTCACCTTAGGGTTCACAGTCTTGATTTTATACATTCTGTGAGTTTGGGAAAATGTATAATGATATACATGCAACCTTTAAAATATCATACATAGTATTTACATGGCCCTAAAAAAAAGTCTGTGCTCTATTCATCTCTGCACCCCACCCCATACCCCCCACTGGTCTTTTAATTGTCTCTATAATTTTACCTTTTCCAAAACATCACATTGTTGGAATCATAAAATATGTAATGTTTTCAGATTGACTTCTTTTACTTAGTAACAAGGCTTTTAAATTTTTTTCTATGTCTTTTCACAGCTTGATAGCAGATTTGTGTTTAGAACTAAATAATACTCCATTGTCTGGATGTATCACAGTGTATTTATTCATTCACCTACTTTGGAGGGCATCTTAGTTACTTTCTAGTTTTAAAAATTACTTCTTTTCCTTTTGAAACCTCTTATTTTCCTAAATGGTGGTCAGACTCTGCACAACAGACTACCTGGCCCACTAAGCCTGGAAAGGGTATCTCCTAGGCCAGATGGCATGAGGGCAAAGTCTCTCTGCTAAGTAGGTTTTAGATCACCATTCACATAAAGAAACAGGAATAGCATTTACACTTCGAAGTAGAAATATGAGAGCTGCCTGGGAAAAATCCAGCCATAAATGCCTCTATTTTTCCTATTATGTTGCTGGATACTTTCCTGAGAGTCCTTGTATTTCAAACAGGACATCAGGTAACTTGGAACTGCCTTACAAAGAAAGAGAGAATCTCCAGCTTATTGGATATGCATAGAATTTGGCATCAAAACACCAGGTAATAGTAGTTTCACTTTATTCATGGCCATTGTTCTGTGCAAATAAGATAGTGGCTAAATTCTAAAATATCAATAATTAAGATATACCTTTAATTCAAGAATAATTTTCAAGATGGACAAACCACCACACTAAATGCACACCATAAATTTTGATGGTAGTGGTTTGTCTGTTTTTGTAAATTAATCAAACAATGAGCATAACTAAGTGCATTTTCTCCATTTGAAAATCAAGAGAAGCTTGGTGTGAGTGTTGATATTTGAAGAAGAGTCTCTGGCGGAACTACGTTTAGCTATATGCATAGAAGGGGACTAGACCCTCCCTTCAGAAGAAAGGCTGCAGCTGAACTTCGCTGCTCTAAGGAGGGCTGCCTTGCCCTGCCCTCCTTGAGGGTCCTTAGCTCTCACCACTCAAAGAAAGGCTCCATAGCACTCAGTGCCACATCCTATAGAGTAGCCAGGGAGGTCTGCAGGAGAGAAGCTCGTGCCAAAGACCTCTCTTGCAAAGGTTAAAGGAGAATGAATTATGAAAGAAGAGTGACCAGGCATGAAAAGTCCCTCAGTTTTTCAGGGAGGGCTAGCCATTGCACAGACGTAATGGAGTAAATGAGTGTGAACTATTCAAATAAACACAACCGTGGAGCTCAGCGGTGCCCTCTGGTACCAGGGAAGGACTCATGAAGCTGTTGACAAGCTTTCGATGGTCTCTGCTGGACTGTACTTCAAAGGTGACACTGGCCACTATGACCAAAACAACTGGGCTGAAGCTTGCAAGGATACACCAGTTACCCTCTCGATCTCATAAACTTTTCTACTCTGTACTCTGAGTTTATTAATGAACAGAACTCTGGGACTGATTAAGTTGCAGAAATCGAAGAGATGAATGTGGCGAGACAGGCCAAGCTCAACAATAAAACTCCACCGTAAGGACATGTGAATATCCAGGAAGTGAATTAGAAAAGTAAATGATATGACTTGGTTTGTGCATGTTTGCTTCACAAAAATTATGCATAAAAACTAATTATTTTCAATGTAGTATTTTGGTAAATATTAAAAGATACATTAAAATAATTAAAGATCAAATGTTAAGTTACAATTAATCTAGAAATGGTTCTACCAATGTAAATAAAAGAAATTTAATCAAATAATCACATAACTAAAATCATACATTTACAGACAATGGCAGCTACAGTCATTATCAATCACACCCAAATTTTAGCATAATGATCACAGTATTTCATTAGAAATCACAAATAACAGCAATAACAATAACAATAATACATATAACAATATAAATTATTCTAGGAATGTTACATTTTTAGTATATTCTCAAAAAGTTTAATGTGTGTATGAATTTAAATTATAATGAAATACATCTTCTTCAATAATTTCACATGAGATACCCCTGTATCAGGTTATAAGTATTCAAAACCCCCATACATTCTATTACATTCTCTAAATTTACTGCATTCCATGTAATCTCAAAAAGTATTGAGATCCATCCACTTTTAGTTATTTAGCTAGTTCAAATTTTATAGTAATAATACCCGTTTCTGAGTCTCATGCCAGACATGATTAGTTACCTCATATTTTAACTCTAATCCTTATAGCAATACTACAAAGGAGAAATTAGCAACATCACTTTAGAAAACACAGTTTGTTTATTATTTATTTATTTTATTCATTCATTCAATAAATATGTAATGATTTCCTGATATTTGCTGACACTTCCGTGGATCCTGACGATTCAACAGCAAACAGAAGAAACAAAATCCCCAGCCTCATAAATAAATAAATGTACAAAATAGAAGCATGCATATTGTAATGAGAAAATAAAGAACCACACTCCACTTGTAGGATGGACAATTGGGATGGGGATAAGTTACGTCTTAAATATGGAACTCAAAGGAAGGCTCCCTGAGCCCCTAGTCATAGGAAAGGTATCAAATCAGTATCTTGGGGAAAGAAATTCCAGGTGGAGGGAACGACAAGTGCAGATGTTCTGAGACGGGAGTAAATTCGATGCTCTCAAGAAGCATCAAAAATGCTAGGTTGTTTGCAACACAGTGGTCATGGCAGAAAGTAGAAAAAGATGAGAAAAGAAAGCCCCCAATAATGTAGTGTCTTGTAGGCACTGTCGTAGAGAATATGGAATTTTAATTTGAACCAAGGGAGTTTTCAACTAAGGAACCATATGATCTGATTTTAATTTTATGATTCACTCTGGCTGTGGAATACTAAGGGAGATACATTTGGGGTACACGAGTGAGAGCAGGGAGACCAAAAGGAAACCTGTTTGTTGCTCAGGTAAAAGAAAATCATGTCTTGGATGAGAATTTGTGGCTATGGAGCCAATGAGAAAAGGTAAAATTCAGAATGGATTTTGAACATAGATGTTCAGGACTAGAATAGGGAAGTCAACGATGAGTCCTAATTTGGGATCCTGAACAAGTGAATTGTAGTAAAGTTTATTAATATGCATAAAACAAGGCAAAAGGAAGGGAAGAAATACACGTGAGTACCGATGCTCAGTCTGGTACCCTCTTGTATTTGCTATACTGTAGCAACTCCTGAAGGGATGAAAATGGCCCATGTCTTTCCTCTTCAAAATAGAAAATCCACAGCTGAGCTAAGCTGATGTCCAGGCCTTCGGTAACAATATTGAGACCTCTTGATGGAAAGAGGAAAGGAGACACTGACCCCTTTGAACAACAGACAATGGAATGCAAATTTGATAGAATTGCACTTAATTGTGAGATACTGACACCAAAAAATAATGATGCTATTTATAGATTAGATGTTGTAGGGATCCTGGGAAATAACAGGAAAAACATTTTCAATTATCTTACTTTCTTTGTTCTCTCAAAACACACTTGCAATAGTTCTTTGAGGTTATTATAACAAAAACTTACACATTCTCAGTCAGAAGCAGTAAGGAAGGGATCAAAAAGAACAAATTAACATGATGAAACCAAGCTAAAAAATTGTGGCAGCTACAACCTGTAGCTGAAGTGAGTTATGCAGGTTTCTGCTCTAAGGAGCTCATACAAACATAGGGGACTCCACAGTGCAGTTAAACAGGAAGCATTTGCTCCTCAGCTTGTAAGGGTGTTACTGTTGACAGAACAGACCTAGGTCAGTTCAAAATGCCCTGGAATTTGTTCAGCATTCTTGGCACGAAGGCAATACTGATGGAACAGAAGTTACCTACTGGTATGGCAGCCTTTATCCATTATCCATGAAAGGTACCGTCTGATGCCCTGAGGCTTTAGAGAGAAGTAAAACCATATGTTCACTGCTGCTGGGGTGACTGTACAAAGCCACAGCCCTTGAGCCATACTGATGATGTTAGTTGGATAAAATGATGGCACCATAAGGTCTTGCTTTGTGAATTTTAATAAGTTAAATGTTCAGAAACATAAGGTTATGTACCCCTAAGACTCCAGCCTCACTAATCTATTTGTTTCCCAGCAGCACTGCAAAGTGCTGTCAGGTTGAAGCATACACCCTTCTTGAAGACTAAGGTAACAGATGATTCACATGGTCTTTACCCTGACATTTACAGGCTAGTAATAAGGTAGTGTTTGGGCTAGGTGATGCTCCAACTTCTCAGCAGATGGTTGAAATTTACAGAAGCATAAGCAAGGCTTTTTCAGCAGCTGCATTTTAAATAAAAGGCAGAGTCTGCATAGGATTGTGAGACTCCTGGATGTATGTTCAAATCCCACCTCTTCTTTTTATTAGCTGCAAGACCATAGGCAACCTAACCTTCCTGTATTTCTGCCATGAGAAACATGGAACTATTACTACCTACATTTTATGATCATTATAAGGATTAAGTAAAATAATGTAGGTGATGCACATATAGCACAGTGCTGAAAGTGGTCAAGTGTGAAGTACTCTCCCCAGACTGTCACCTCTGTGAGGTTTTTCTGACTGTGTGGACTTCAACTTAAGTTTAAAACAGAAAGTAAATAAAAGTCGAGATGAAATTGCAAGCCACTGAAACTTTCACTGCACATTTTAAACATTTCATTTTTTCTGATTCCATCTTCTTAAACCATGCAAACACAGTTTAAAATTCCTACAAATACTCATCATCAGACTACAGGGACCTGGAAAAATACTTCAGCTGACTATCTGACCTGACATCTATCAAAATGTCTGGGACTCCGTCCTTACCGTCAGTCTGTGAGGCGGTGTCACAAGCAACATAAAGGATTATGAACAATTGCTCTAGCTCCCGCTCCAGGCACCAGTGTCCAAAAAGGAGAGGGCACAACTGCAAAGACTGCTAGGAGTGCAGGCGTAATGGGAGACGGCGGTGGTAGAGAGATGAATTACAATCTATCGAAATTAGCCAAGGTGTGCTCATGCAAGCATCTCCTACTGATCACTTGGAATGTACCAGGCACATGGAGAATTCTCACCATGAAATGCACAGTTAGTGTGAAGACTGCAGGCACCAAAGTCAGACAAATCAGAATAGATATCCCAGCTCTGTCACTGGGACTTGAGTAACAGGAGTTACACAGGTGTGTGCAGAAAAAGCTAAAATCTGAACTGGTCCAACTCTATTCATTGTGGATTGCTGACACATTGGTCAGGCATATTTACACATAACTCATTCCTTTTCATTTCTTGCATACTTGAGACACTGTGTGCTCCTAAGACCAATGACAGCATCTTCTGCTTGAGACTTTCTTATGTGCTGTGACACAGCAGGAGAGGACTGAACTTTAACTCTATCAACTACGATGGAACACAAAAACACACTAATCTTTTGTTCCCATTGTTAGGTAAAAACCTGAGCTCTTACTAGATAGGGTTTCTCGTTGTTTGACGGCCACCTTTTCAAGTATCTTCTACGACCAGTCCTCATGCTGAAGATACTAGCCCTTATATACAAAAACATACACAAGGCACAGTGGTGTGCAGTAGATGAGAGGTAAATACCAGGCTCTTCTCTTTCCTTGCAGGTGCCCTCCTGAGTAAAATCACCAAAATGACCAGCAAAGCCTATTTTGACCATAGAGAACAGTAACAACAAGAAGCACAGAGCCATGTCATAAATGCACTGCAAAGTCTGTGTGCCCTGCACATGGAGAGAGAGGAATTTCCCACCATAATCTGTCTCATGCCCTCCCTAATTCTGAAAATCCATATCTTTCAGGGAAGGAGATTTGTGCCAAACTTTTTGAAATCCCTTGGCTACAAGACCAAGACCTATTCACCCTCCTCCTCAATGAGTAGCTTGAAATGTCTTGGCAAAATCACGCAGCCTCCTCAGCTGAGTGGAATCGGCTCCTGAAAGAGCACTCCCGCTAAACTGTCTTGTCCATATGTTTCTGAAGGATGTGCCATCTGGGATGAGAGTGCTCATACTTTATGAAGCAGGAAAGCAAAAACATGTTCGCAATTTAACAGTCTCATTTTATGGGAATGGGAAGTTGAATTTACAACAAATTTAGATCACCTGAGTATGTGAACCCACTGTGTGCCAGAAATCGTATTAGGCACCCTTTGGAATGCAAATGGATTACAAGACATTGCCTTTAAGAAAGGGGGAAGTTCAAGGAGAGACAGGGAACCTACTGCTGGTCAATCTGTCAGTCTTATCCAAACAAATCGAGTTATAAAGAAATATCCTAAAAACAGATTTCACCCTCCATGCCAGATCCAGATTGGTAGCAGGTGCCTGCATCTTGGGAAAGGACCTGAGGTTCAAAGAAACTGGGCATCATTACAACGTCTGCCACGAGCAGGCAAATGTGATGGAAAATATGCCCTGTGCCTCTCTTTCCTGTCACAGCGAAAAGAAGCAATAGCCATGTTAGAGGGTTATTTATAAGTGATGCTAATTTCACCCAACTTTATGAATTTAAGAGGCATTTATTAAGAACCAACTAAATGCTAAATGCTATCGAGTAAAATATAAGCATAATCCAGTTCTTGCCCTTAATCTGCTTTTTAGGTTCCCTTCTCTATCCTCCTTTGGTTTCTTTACATATCCTTATTGTGGTGCTTGCCACTCTATGTAATTTGTTAATTAGTTGGCAATATTACTCCCCTCAGTGTATCTAAACAACAGACCTCAGCCCATGGTTCTATCATTAAATTAAATCAGTATGGTGTGACACGAATTCTTTTTCTGGTTGATTATTAACAAGAGGATAAAATAAAATGAAATAGAAAATTTTAGCATGCTTCACACAAATAAATATAGAATCATAGGGATGTATGTATATACTTAAAATATATATGTATATGCTGGATTTAATGTAAATTGTCATTATTAGAGTGGGTCACAGTTTAGAAAACTTAAAAGCCACCTATCTATTTATCCAAAAGTATTCAAAAGAAGGGTATAAAAATATATTTCAAAAATGGAAGGAATGAGAATTACAGAAATAATAATAAACATTTATGAAGTATTTATGATATGTTCTCTAGAAACCATACTCTATTAGAGAAGGAGAGGTTGACTTCAGCTCTTTTGGAACAGTAGAT
>PVJL010019483.1:0-13846 GCA_004026885.1 Lyroderma lyra | reverse complement strand
GTGGTGACAGAATGTTGTTCCATTCTCCTGCTTAAGGTACTTGTATTTCTCACTTCAAATTACTCTAATTAAGATACATTTTTTAAGCCTATCTATTATTTAAATATTCTTTGAGAGGTATATTATTTTTAACATGTTTTCTCAAAAGAGTTTGTAATGGTTTACATACCACTGTTTGTTAATTTTTTAAGATGTTTTCATAACAGCACTTTTCGGCTCATGGCAATGTTGAAAGTATAACCTTTAAAGAGTGAATTTTTTCAAAGTAAATTGTCCCCAAGTAAATCTTCACAAAGTAAGTACTTCCAGAATAAAATCAGGTAGAACCTCTTGTAAATGTTTTTACATGTGCAAATTTACTGAAGAGACAGTGGAGAGGTGGTGGCATTCCCATTCCCCACTGAGACCCAACAGCCAGGGACATCATCTGAGCAAAGACATAGCCCTCATTTAGATGCCATGTGAGAGGGGACAAACTCCCTGGTCCCTTTTGCACTCTTCAGTCTCTGCATGACCTCCCTGTGCCTATCCCTGCCCAAAAAAAGAGAAGGCTGGGAAGTGTCACTGTGTCTACCACAAAGTAGGTGACATGAAAACAATGGATCAGAGAAATTACATGCAAATGAGGGGCAGAAGTTTTAACACATTGCGTACCGCATAGAAATCTCTAAGACATACACCAGGGACTGCATACTACAGATCATAATTCACTTTAGGTGCGTGAAAAACGAGAAAACTTGTGAGCGGTACGAAATGTGTTAAGAAAGAAAAACTGCTCAAATTATACCCTCCAGGTAGGCACATTGGACAGGATACAAGACCAGCCCACAAGAGCTGTCAAATATAGTCGATTTCAGTCCCATGGGAGAGTCACGCATCTTCTGTCCTGGTAAATCCTGAAACTAAGTTACTTCCCAAAACTCTGAACTCACTGTCTCCTTCAGGTGGTCTCTTGTCCTATAGAATTCTCAGGAAATGTAAGACGACTGCCACCTTTCCCCACTTATGTTCAGGGTTGTGTCTTTCTCCACCATGAAATGACATATGAGGGCTCCCCAGAGGATTGGACCACAAGGGTTACAATGACTAGTCACAGTGAAAGAAAGTACATTTATAAAAATAGGACTTCTTTCAGAAATGAAATCACTATCCCAGGAGATATCTGCACTGCCACACTCACCGCAGCATTATTCACAACAGGCAGCACATAGATATAAGCAAAGTATCTATGACCAGAAATAAAGAAAGGGAACACACACATACAATGAAA
Source organism: Lyroderma lyra (assembly GCA_004026885.1). NCBI lineage: Eukaryota > Metazoa > Chordata > Mammalia > Chiroptera > Megadermatidae > Lyroderma > Lyroderma lyra. Next base: position 12,576 of record PVJL010019483.1, on the reverse strand, counting down.
CACTATTCAGACATAAAAATAAAATCCTGCTGTTTGCAACAACATGGGAGGACCCTGAGGGCATTATGCTAAGTGAAATAAGTCAGACAGAGAAAAACACATATTGTATGATTTCACTTATATGTGGAATCTAAAATATCAAACTCAGAAACAGAGATCTCATGTGTGGTTGCCTAACAAAGGTGCACAGGTAAATCAGATGATAGTGATGACAATGTACGAACTTTCAGGTATAAGATATAAAAGTTCCAGGAATGTAATGTACAACATGATGACTGTAGTTAATACTGTAGTCCACCCTCATTCTTGGTATCATTTTGCCTGGCTTCAATTACATGCCATCAATCAAGGTCTGAAAATGTTAAAAGAAAAACTGACAAAATAAACAATTCAAAAGATACTTTGAAAGAGACCCCACTGCTATAAATTTAATAACAGTATATTAGTATAATTGTTCTATTTTATGATTATTGTTTTTCATCTCTTACTGTGCCTATTTATAAATTCAACTGCATTATAGGTATATAATTCTATGTACATAAAATAACAGTATATATAGGCTTCAGGACTATCTGTCGTTTCAGGCATGCACTGGAATCTTTGAATATATTCTTTACTGATAAGGGGGGACTACTGTAATGCATATTTGAAAGTTACTAAAAAAGTAGATCTTAAAAGTTCTCATTACAAGGAAAAAAACTAAAACTATGTGAGGTGATAAATGTAAACAAAACTTACTGTGGTAATCATTTCACAACATATGCAGCCATCAAGTCATTATGCTATATACCTTAAACTTATTTAATGTTATATGCCAATTATATCTTAATAAAACTCAGGAAAATTTCAAAGTAAAATGCTCAATACATAAAAAAACAGTGAGTTAAATTATAGCTTCCATTAGATAATTTCATCATATATAAAGTCGAAGACAAACTAAATTTAAGAAAATGACCGCACATTTCATTGTCTCCAGATATGAGAACCATTAACCAAGGGGTGTCCTTTACTCAGTGGCTCCTTCTTTGACAAAAGAGAAGAAACTGCCTGTGATCTGGAACAACTGGATGTTACTGAAAGACAATGTACAAGTATTTTATGTATAAATATATGTGCAAGATTTTAAATTTGAATCAAAAGGTAACAAATAATGAATTAAATTAATTCATGGTAAAATGAAGTTAAATTTGTAAACAGGCACAGTAAGAGATTAAAAACAATAATTATAAAATAGAAAAATTATACTAATGTACTGTGATTAAAGTTATATGGTAAAGTTTTATGGTACAGGGTCTGGTACAAATAATACCCCCTTTTAATGAGCTGTCTTTTATTACAATACCATAATTCTGTAAAATAACAATATCACACTCAAGCACACTTCTGTCACATTTTAGTTAATACATTCAAATTGCTGTTCATCTTGTGCAAGACATTCATGTACAGGATCTGGTGTTATTTCTGCCAGACGCTGCATTTTTCCAGTACTGCATGAATGCCTCCATTCCTAAATACTTTAAAATAAAAATTATTTTTAATTTACAAAATTGAGTGAAATGCATTTCTAAATATACTTAAAACAACTTCAAACCCTGTCATCTGTTCCAGTTTTATATCATCCAGTTCAAAACCCCTCCTTTGAGTACTGAAGGAAGCAGACTGAAACACTTTAATACATATTCTAGAAGCTTGTCAAGATATGAGATTGTCCATATATCATATATTATTGGTATGCCTTAAAATTTTTTCTTTCAACAATAATACTAGATTTAAAAGTTACCAAAAACTCCTAAACTAATACACAAAATTATTTTTAAGTACTTAATATCACCTAAAACTCAATTCATTTTTCAAATTCTCCAAATGACCCACAAACATATTTTATACTGTTCTTGTTATTGTTTTATTGCAGGAAGAACACTTAACATGCGAGCTATTCTCAATGAAATCTTAAGTGCACAAGACAGTAATATTAACCATAGGCACAGGTTGTACAGTAGATGTATGGAACTTACTCAGTTAATATTTGTACCCTCTGATCAGTAACTCCCTATTTCTTATTTCCCCAGTAACACCATTCTCACCTTGGATCCTTTGAATGTGACTATATTGTTGCCTTTATACAGGGTTTATACATTAACATTACTTGTGACCCAAAAGCTTAAAAATTTATAAATGCCACAGACATATTAAGTAATGTAAAAAAAAAATCATTAAATTAATACAAATAAGATCCCAAATTCAATAGTCTAACAAATATATGTATTATGAAAGAAACAGAAAAACAAATTACTGGAACACTGCAGATTCATTATAATCAAACCTTAGAGCAGCCATGAATCTTCATGGTGAAATTTATGCTTTTAAGTGCAGATAAACAGATAAATAGGCTCAAATCATTGTTCTTCATTAATATTGTTCTGGCTTTTTCACACTGAAAAGATGAAGAGATTAAGAAGTACAAATCGGTAGTTACAAAACAGTCACAGAAATGGAAAGTATAGCATTAGAAATATAGTCAGTAATATTATAATAACTATGTATAGTGTCAGGTGGTTCCTAGACTTATAAGGGAATCACTTTGTAAGTTATATGAGTGTCTAACCACTATGTTGCACACCTGAAACTGATATAATATTGAATGCTAACTGTAAATGAATAAAAATGAAAAGAAAAAAACATAGTTCTCACCAAAATAGCCAATGTTCTAAAAATTTAAAAATTACTACATTCTCCCTCTATGCATATCTGTGTCCAGATTTCTCCTTTTAATAAGGGCACTAGTCATATTGGAGCAGGGCCAACTATTAAAATCCTCATTTAAACTTGACTCTATAAAGATGCTATCTCAAAAAAAGGTCATAATCTAGGGTACTGGTTAACATTTCAGCATGTTCATTTTGACACAATTTAACCCCTTGAAGATGTAGGGGTGTGTGTGTGCAATTTTATCACAGGTGTCATCAGAACCACAAGCAAGATACTTAACTTGACCTTGATCAAAAACTCCTATTCCTAACCCCTGACAACTACAAATTTGTTCTAGATCATGTGATTTAGTTTTAATAATTTTACCTCTTTAAGTATACATTTAAATTACAAATTGTCTTTTACCTAAGATATTTTATTTAACCCAATATATTTTCACTTCAAATTGGCCCCATTTCAACACATAGTCATAATTTATTAAGTTATCTTTTTTACCCTGCTCAGTTTTGAAGAAGCTGGTGTTCCACTGAGAGCACATCTCAATTCAGGCCATCCACACATCACAAGCTCGTAGCCACATGGGGCAAGTGACAGTCTTACTACACCAGACAGCATTAAAGTATGTACATGAAATTATTTTATTAAAATATAAGGAAAGACTGCTCTGTGAACACTTGACGTTTTCAGTTCATTAAGATTTTTTTATGTGTGGCCAAGTATATAATCCATTTTATAATTGAACATGGTCTTAAGAAAAGAATCATGTTTTGTAGGATCAGAGTTGAATCTGTGTGTATACATTCTATCAACTTTATTATGGTTATTCAAAATACTGTCCTTGTACTACCTGTCTAGTATATCTGTCTAGTTCTGAGAGCAACCCTAAAAAAATTCTCACTGTAAGTATATTTTTCTCAATTTATCCCTGCATTTCCGATAATTTTGTCATTTATATTTAGCTTTGTGTGTCATCTGCATTTATGACTATTCATTTAGTCAACCAAGTTTTAGTTACCATCTCCTTGGTACCTGGTACTGGAGACACATCACAGTCCAAATTCACATGTGAGACAGACAAGCTAATCAGGAGACAGAGAATAAACACATAAACAAATAAATAAAAAGGAAAATGTCTGACTGCAAAAAAACCCTACGCATCAAATTAAAACAGCGTGATACAGACTGAGGTGGTGGTGGGTTGAAAAGTCACTGAAATTTGGGAACAAGATGACAGCCGGCTCAAGGGCCCTGAGGTAGAACCTGCCTCTGTGTTGAAGGAACAGTCAGAATGTCCCTGTGCCTGCAGCTGAGCCAGGGGAGGAGAGAGGCCAGCAACCCACTGGAGGTCACACAGCCAGCACTAGGCAGGCCTCTCCTTTCTTCCCTGGCCTGGCCCTTCTTCCTACTCACCCCTTCCTCTAGACTCCTTCACCCTGCTACCTCCAAAGAGCCGTGGGGCTTTGGGGACCACAGCCTCTCAGGTTCCTCTGTGCTCTTCCTGTTGCTGCTGGCCACTGCCTGGTGCTTGCACTGAGGGACAAGAAAGTGGAGGACACCCCACTCTGGGGAGCAGGTGAAGCAGCAGGGTGGGCAGATGAGGAAAGGCTTGAGGAGGGTGACCAGGGGCCCCAGTAACCTGACTGTGGCCTCACACTCCAGTCCTCTGGACATGCTGCCCTGCACCCCCAAGGCTCCTGGGGCACTTACTCATCTTGGTGAATCCTTCACCAAACTCAGGATTCTGGACTTTGTAGGAGGGAAAGGTGGCAATGCAGAGCCATGGGAGGGTTGTAAGCAGAGGGTAAACTTGGATGCAGAAGTCCCTTCTGGAGCCATGCAGGGAACAGACTGAAAGAGGGAGACTGGAAGTCAGAGAAGAGGCTGGGTGAGGACCCAGGGAGAGCGGAAAAAGGCTGAGCCAGGATGGGACAAGGGGGATGGAGAGGAGAGGACAGGCAGAGTCAGGCATCACGGGACAGGGCTGGAGACTGACAAGCTTGGGGGCCCTAGGTCTGGCTCAGTAATAGGGTCAGTGGGAAATGTCTTTAAGGAGAAAGCTTAGGAAAGGACAGTGAGCTCGGTGGGGACCTCTGGGCATGAAGAGCCCCAGAGAAGGTATCTGAATGCATTAGTCTGTAGTCCAGGACAGAGTGGTTGTTGGGAGCATGGGGAAAAGACCCCTTTGCAAAGCCCTTCAGGTGTGGAGAAGCTCAGGGTGGGTATTCCAGTGACTTCAGCTGACCTTGGATGGGTATGAGTAGGGATTTGGAAATGCCACAGGGAAATCTAGACCTCAAATGCTAGGCAAAATAGCTAGGACTTTCTCCCCAGGGCTGCAATTATGTGGGAGGCCTGTGAAGGGTAGTTGAGACTCTGAGAATAAGTGTGGGGACAGGAGGCAAGTGGATGCCGGGAGAGGAAGAATGAAGACCTCTGTGCGTTCCGGATGGGCCCAGAGGGATCTAGCAAGAAACATTTTGCAGTAATCACTTTCACACATCATGCCTCAGAGATACAGGCCTTGTGCTGGGGCCATTGACTCAATTGAGAAACTGATGCCATTATTACCCCCAATTCACAGAGGCTGAAACCAGACACAGAGAAGTAAATAACTGGCCAAAGTCACACAGTCAATGACTGACAAGAGTCGAGATTTGACTCTGGGCCATCTATGTCCAGCATCTGTGCCTTTTCACTCTTCTTACTTTCCTGGTCTTCCAAGAGACTCTAATAAGAGTCCCTCTACCACACAGCTGGATGTCACCAGGTTAAGTGAAGAGATTCCGCAATTTCCTCCCTCTTCTCCAGAAAATCACACTGAAATATTTTTAAATTTTAAAATGATGAACACAGACTTTGGTGCTAAAATTTTTGAAAAAGGGTTAGCAATGAAATTATGCTCATTAAATTACTTCACCATGAATAGATGGGCTCTTTGGAAATAGTTTCAAGTTCAGCCAGTACAACCTTCAACAATTTCAGAGAATGGACAAGAGAGACTTGATAGGAACATCAACTTTGAGGCTCACAGCTCAGTAATTTAACAAATCACAGAGGGAAGGATAAAAGTTTCTGAATATAAGACTAACTCATTAAACTAGGTTTTGACTGTTAAGATCATAGATTTCCTTAAGAAGTATTAACTAAAGTAGCCTAATATTGTTACCTAAGTACCAGTGGATATTTCAAAATGTGATGAACAGCAGAAAGAATGCAAGGCTTTTAAAGTAAACTAGACACAATATATTTTAACCAAAAAACAATTTAAAATAACTTTTTAAAAATCTAATGGTTTCTAGTGTCAAATTTTTTTTTTAAATGAGACCACCTCATATTTAGAAAAGAAAGATAACAGCTGGTTATGAAATGTTGGAAAGCTTATTTCGAAAGTTTATTATTATTTATGAAAAAAATGAGAAATTCAACAAAATTTTATTTCAATTTCTTTAAATAAATGAAAGAGAAATACAAAAGACCAACATGTTTAATATTCCTTGAAAAATCAGCATATAGTGACAGAATTCAGTCATTTCCTGTCACAGTTCACCCCTCATGTCATCCCAAGAAATGAGAAGGGACCCATGACTGAATGGGACAAATCTCTCCCCTCTGGCTGAATGCTGTTTGGAAATGCAAATTATAAAATGCCCAAGCCTTATAAACTACAGTTTTGATATTCGCATTCTCATTTGTTAATTGAAACAATTCAGCAAATGTTAAATGATTATTAAAGCCATAAGTCAATATATCACAACTTCATCATCCACATCCCAGAAACTCTCCACTCATCCAGATCTGGGTTCGCCTTCCTCCACTACTGTGTATTTCTATCAACCTGTTTATGTCTCTCTTTCCTCTGTTTGTCTCCACTGTGCTCCTTTCCTGTGGTTCCCACCTCTCTTCTCCCCTGCTTTTTCTTCCCTTTTCTCTATCGCTTTCCCTACACCAATTCTAAGAAACTCTTGAAACTTATTCCATCTGTAGTTACACTCTGTCTAATCTTTTGAGTGCTTCCCATCACCATATAGTTGTTTTTTTCTTCCCCATTTGTGTACTCCCTGCTTCCCTGTCACATTCCGACTTTTCTGTTACATCCACTTTTTCCCCGACTCACAGGCACCCCCAGCTGGCTAAACTCTTTGTGTTACTTCCTCTCCTCATCCCTACCTCCCGCCCCTTTCTGTTCCTGCACTCGCCTCCCCCAACTCCTAACCACTCCCTCCATCTTAAGTGCCAGGCCCTTTGCTGCCTTCACTTTTATTATCCAAGGCCATCTGTTCTTTTTGCTCTCCTATGGCTGTCTGGAGCACCTCCCTTTTCACTGTATTTTTCCATTTCCTTTTTTTTTTTTTTTTACTTTCCCAAATTACTCTCTTACTGTCGTTTTACATGTTCCTCCCCCAATCCTCCATTTCGCCGTGTCTTTATGGACCCCCTCAACGCTATTTTCTTTCTCTGACTTGTGTATTTCTCTTTCATTCTGTCTTTCTTGTGATCCCCTTAACATTCTCTCATGCTGCCACTTTTCTGGCCTCCACTTTAAAGCTACTCCTTCCAGTCACTGCCCGCATGGGGGATGTGACCTGTACTTAAGACATCTTGAGCTTTTTCCTCCTAAATTTCACTTGCTTGAAAAGTGTGCACTTCGTGGGCTTTGAATCTCTTAATGAATGGGAGGTAGGATGGAGGCTGGGCGGGATGGCGGAGAGTCATCATAAGCCCAGGCCAGGGAGCCATTGGGCCTTCAAGGTCCGAGGCTGGGGAAGGGGCGCAAAGGGTTTGAATCCATCTCCCAAGACTTTTTTTCTTTATTTTTCCCCCCAAGACTTTAAATGGCGCAGATTGGGAGAGCTGGCCAGTGACGTGTTGTAAGCAGGAAAACGCGGCAGCCAGTGTCTAATGGCCCGAAGGCAGAAAGACCACAAGCGGGACGGCCTCAGAAACATTTTAAGGATAAACTAACGCAGACCCTCTGACCGGCAGCGAAGCAGTCAGGGTTAGGACGTCGCCCTTGGACGCGGGGACTTACCGCTGTAGGAGTCGCGGCTGCAGGCATATCAACCTCTCTAGCAACCCCCGGGCTTCTGTGTGTAGGACTGTAGACCTGGACGCGCACGTTTAAACCTGAAAGGCGAGCAGTAAGAGGAAGCGGCGTGACTTTAACTCCACGCTACCTACTTCCGGGTCTGCAAGAAACAGCGTGTGGGCCTCTCTGGAAAAGTCAGAGGGGCGGGGCTTAGGGTAACAGTTCCGGCAATGGGCGGGAGGGGAATGGTGGTTAGGGCTGCGCAGCCTGCGGGAAGGGGAGGAGGGTCCGCAAGCAAGGTGGGGCCGGGGCGGGGACCTGCCAGAGAATTTAGCCTGGGCGTTTCACAGGGGTGGAGCAGAACCTAGGGTGCCCTGCCCCTTGCTCTCAGGTCTCCTGTGTTTTCTGAGATTTGAACCACTGGAATTTCTTTGGAGACTTGTGGAGAAGTGCTGCTTCCTACCTTTTTTAAGTTGATTTTTAAAACAGGTAAGGTCAAAGCTTAGAGTTGTGTGGACCACTTATGTTGAAACCTAAGATGTCTACATTTTATTTAACAAGTTCAAAACTGTTTTAGTCAAAACATTTTTTGCAGAGAGGTGAAGATGCCCTTCTTGGGAGAGAAACCAGCAAAACACCCTGTTGAGAGCCCAGACCTGAGGGGGAGTTGATGTGGAGCCTGGTTGAAACCAGGAATGCCTCTTGCAATTAGAATTTAATTAAAGAGGGTTTGGGGAGTAGAGTGAAAAGGTGAAAGGAATAGAAGTACAAATTGGTAGTTACAAAAGAGTCATGGAGATGTAAAGTAAAGCATAGGAAATGATATGGTAATAGGTATGCATAGTGCTACCTGGGTATTAGAATATTCAGGGAGAATCACTTCTTAATTATATAAATGTTTAACCTTTATGGTGTACACCTAAAATTAATATAATATTGAATATAAAAAAGAGGTGGTACATATATACAATGCAATATTACTTTGCCATAAAAAAAGAAAGCAGTATAGTTCATAATGTCAAAAAAGTTATCTGTGGTATCAGGTAGACACTGGATCGATGGGGTAGGGAGCACTTCATAAATTGTATGCATGCCTATGCACTGTGTTGTACACCTGAAAATAAGTTAACGTTGAATGTCAACTATTACACACACACACACACACACACACACACACACAAACACACAGAGGATCGTGCAGAAGTAAGGCCCCCCTTAAAGTAATGGTAATTATATTTTTATGTTACAGAACATGCTTATGGTTTTGTAAAAAAAAAGGGGGGGCATTTTTTGTACCAGGGCTTGTAGTCATAGGATACGGTACACAGCACTGGAAATACAGTCATCTAAATGACAGACCAGTGCCAAGGGCCCTGGAGGGACTACAGAAGCTCTGAGGCTGGGGAATGGCTCCCCAGGAGACCTAAGTAGCTGTACCAGCATCCTGAGCCAAACCCCCTGCCTTATGTTCAAATCATCCTATCACAGCCCTAGTCACATCCTGTGCAAACTCTGATGGGGCAACCCTGTGACAGACCTTTCTCCATTGGCTGCTAGCCCAGAGCAGACACCTCAGGGACTCCAGGATCCTTGGAGTTCAGTCCAGTTAAAGAGAAAGAAGAGAGAAAAGGGGAGTGGAGGAGAAGCAAAGGGAGAATAAGATCAAGGAGCTCTGGCCAATGGGAGTGAAGTGGGGAGAGACTTAGTATGTCATGTCACTGTTGGCTGACACCAGATTGGATCTGGGCAGGGCACAGATGCTCTGCTCTTTCTGCTCAACCTCCTGTGCATGGGGGTGGGTGGGTTGAGGGGATCTCTTGGCTTAAATCTCAGCCATCTGCTTCCCTAGATTGAGAGCTTGGGGCTACAATGGTGAGGAGTCCAGATGTGAGCTAGAAACAGGATGTCAGGATTTCACCAAATGGCAAAGCTTTAGAATCGGACTTAAGTTTTAATCCAGTGTGCTTTCAACAGGAGGCACGTGACATGAGGAGGTCTCACAAGCTCACTCAGTCTCCATGTCCTCATCTGTGAAAGAGAGATCATCCCATCACCCATCTTATAAGGATCATTGTGTAATAGCAGGCTTCAAGTTCCTGCTGCACAGCAGGACCTTGGTTATGTTCGATCTCTTTCTCTCCCAAAGATTTGGCCTGGGACCCTTAATGTTTCTGCACCTCTATTGCCACCAATCCCACATTGGAGGAAGGCCTTTATAAGGTGATGAAGAAGTGATTTCCACCCCTTGGGCGCATCCCTCAGCTCTGCACCCCTGGTCACCAGCCAAGACTTAGGGTATAGTTAAGAATTATCCAGTTACAAGAGAGGTTTGTGATTCCCAGAGTTCTCACAGTATTTAAAGAAGTGCTTTTTAGTATCAGGCTAAGATCTTGGCAGCATCCTTTGCTGCACTGGATACTCCTGTTCATTCCTTTCTTCTCTGTGTACATTTTAAAGACCAATTAGGAAAGCGATATTTCTGAAGATCTGGAGAATGTACACCAGTGAGAACATCATCATAAAACAAGTCACATTAGTGATGAGTCACAGTTCTAGCACACAGGTCACTTATCTTCTTTGCCATAAGCACCCAGAATGAAATGGATGTCTTTTGAAAAAACCTGTCACTCCACTCTTGTTCCTCTTAGTCCATCATTCTAGCACACAGGTCACTTATCTTCTTTGCCATAAGCACCCAGAATGAAATGGATGTCTTTTGAAAAAACCTGTCACTCCACTCTTGTTCCTCTTAGTCCATCATTATCTTGTTTTCCAAGTTTGGCGACTACTCACACTGTACAGAGAGCAATAAAATGGGTACCAGTGGGCCTGGTTTTGCTTGTAGTGTGCACTTTAGGTGACATCATTTTTCTTCTAGACCTGGATTCTCCAATCAAGTTATGGAACTCAGATGTCACACAGCATCTAGTTGGCTGGAAGTAAAAATTAGCCATCCTGAACACTGAAGTTTTGCCTGACCTGTACGGAAAGAAGGAAAGGGTAAAATAAGAAGAGCAGTGAGAGGAAGATTTTTAATTCTCTTAGGGAAAGCACTCTCCCTATTTCCTTTTGGTTACACTCCTCACCCATTTTCTATTTTTTCTTCATGCTACATCTGGAATCCTATTTGGAGAAGGAGATATATTAGGAATAATTCTGTGTCCCAGGAAACCATCCTCCTTTAGGAAGGAGGCACTTGTGTTGTCAGTAAAAAGGTGGTTCATTTTTCTAAGCCAGTCCTACTTCTATCTATTGCCCTCTCCCACCACCCATTACAAGGGTTAATTCTCCATTTATCCAGCAGATATGTGAACACCTAGAATATGCGAGGCACCACCTAGATGCTGAGGACACTGCAGTGAGTGTGGCACCTGGTCTCCTGGAGCTGACATTTCAAGGGAAGAAAGAAGCAAATGTGCATTGAGTAGCACATGCCCAGAACATGACAGTCAGCAAGGGGTGGGGGTGGGGGGACAGGGCAGGGCAGTGCAAGGGAGAGGAGAATGGTCAAGAACTGTGAGTTTAGGTGGATTGTTCTGGAAAACACTCCCTCAATGATGTGGCATTCAAACAAAGACCTGGAGAATATGAGAAAGCCAGCCTTGCCACCACTGTCTAGATCAAAGGAGACCGGCAAGTGCCAAGTTCTGGAAGCAGCAGTGTGCTTGGCATGGTCAAGGAACAGCCATGGCCAAGAAGTGGTGTGGCCAAAGTGTAGAGAACAGGGGTGTGAGGGGCTGAGGGGAGGCCAGGAGAAACGCAGAGATGGGTCACTTCACCATCAGGAGACCTGGGACAGGGAAGGAAAAACAGTGTGCAAGTGCACCCCTCACATGCCGAGCCTCAGAGCCCAGCTTCTAGAGGGTGGTGCTCGATAAGCACAGGACTTGCTCCATAGCTGTGGGAATGAGGAGGTGGTGAGATGTCTGGGCAAACCTGGGGAGGAAGAGGCTCTGACCTCTGTTATCTGGGCTCTCACATGTGAAAGCCAGGGGTTGGGGGTGTCAGGGGTCAAAGCCTTTTCCTCCCCAGGTTTCTCCAGCCATCATACCACCTCCTCATTCCTACATCTATGGAGCACATCTGGTGCTTACTAGCCCTACTCCATCTGTCACTCCTGGCCCGGAAACTCAGGCTAAGGAAAGAAAGGTTTTCCACATAAACCGCACCACTGAGAACACATGGTTTGTGTGGAGAACTGCTCCCCTTTCCTACAGCAGCTGTCCCCTTTCTGGACCCACTTCTCTAAAGGCAGAGCTCAGGTCGAGGGTGAGCATGTGATACACTTCTAACACCACCCTTTCCATCCTGTCCCACTGGCTACCCTGCAGGGCAGCCACCCCGCTTCTGCCTAGGTCTGATGTGGGGGACAGAGGGGGCTTTCCTGATGAGGCCCCACTTTTCTGGCCATCAAGACCACACCCCCAGGCTGCTCCTGGGACCCCAAGTGGCTCTGATTCTCCTTCCACACTTCTCTCTGGAGCGCACCCTGCTATAGCTTATACAATTTGCAAATGGAGATGTGGCATCAATACCCTTTGCAGTCACCCACAGCAGCTGGGACAAGTCCTGCCCACAAGACACCTAGAAGTGGATGGATGGAGGAGAGGAGTGACTGATGTGTGTGTGGTCAGGGCTGGGAGCCACCCTGCAGTGTGAACCCTGTCTGAACACCAGGCTGGAGGAGGGCAGGGGGCTGTGGGCACCTTCTCCTAGGGCCCTCTGCAGGGACCTGTCACCCACACCTGCTACCAGATGGGATGCATAGAGTGAGGTAGGCTCTGACAATCACCATCCCACTGGCCGTTTCAGGTTCTCCCTTGTCAGCAGTGCCCTCCCTG
>PVJL010019482.1:0-13796 GCA_004026885.1 Lyroderma lyra | reverse complement strand
CCCCCCCCCCCCCCCCCCCCCCCCCCCCCCCCCCCCCCCCCCCCCCCCCCCCCCCCCCCCCCCCCCCCCCCCCCCCCCCCCCCGCCAAACAATCCAATTTAAAAAATGGGCAGAGTTCTGCTGGCACTTACAAGTTTGTGATATCATCTCTGAATCTCTGGTTTTCGTACTTTATAAGCTTCACATAACCACCCAAGTGTTGGTAGTTAACTGTCTGGAGTCCATACATGGTACATTTGAGTTGAACAGAAACCAAGCCTGTCAACTCTTTGCTTATTCCAAACCATAATCCAGTGTTGTTGCATATTGCATTTCAATACTTCTCCTAATAGGACGTGCATCACGGCCTGAATCTATCTGTGATTTATTCTCCCCCCTTTGGAGGTTTTGGCTGATCATTCAGGAAAATAGGTAAATTCATTTTGCTAATTTCACGCAACCCCCCGACTATTACCTCTCAAATCAGTTGATCAGAGGCAATTTAGATAAAGCCTCTGCTTTCTCTTTCTACCCAGTGATCAGTAAGTAACTGTCTAGGAATAATTAAGTCTGCTCACGTCCCCGCGTGTACTCAGTATGGGTGCCTCCATTACTGGAGCGCCATCTTGGGAACTGTTCTAGAAAGGAGGACAAGCTCCTTAGTAGTGTGATCCTAAGGATAAATCAGTGACTCATCAGCTCTAGGGAACGGTCGCGTTCCAACTTTTAGGGAAAGATCCTTTGTGTTTCCTTATGACTAAAAGTTTAAGAGGTCCATACTATTTTTATTTATTCATTCATATTGACTAGCCCTAAAATGGCCTTACTCAAAGTCTCAAAATAAAACAAAGTCTTATAGGAATTAAATGTGTGGTAGAATATATTTTCCTATAAAACACACTCTCACGAATGTCTTTGATAGTCGTAATGGAAATACTTTTCTATTTTTAGTGTTTCCATAGCTTATAAAACTCTCCTGAACACTTTGTGTCCTTTGACCCTTGCAGTCCTCATACATTTTATTGTGAGGAAGCTGATTCTTAGAAAAGTCTGTGTTTTGCCCATTGTCACAGTTAGTGAGCAGTGAAGCCAGAATTCAAATCGCAAATCACTGATCCAATTCTCATGACAAAGCCGAGGTGCTTGGCATGATTCAGTGTTCTTTGCCCTCCTGCATATTAGAGTCACCCCTCCCAAGATTCTGAGTCCTGTGTCTGCCGCAGGGCCAGGACTCATTATTTTTTAAAAGCTCCCCAGGTGATTCCAACGTGCAACCAGAGGGCTCTCCACTGCCATCTCCCGCCCCAGGCAGAGATGAAACAATAGGCAATTAGCCACTAATCAAGAAAAGAAGCAATTCAGCTCAAAAAATATTAAAGAATGATGACATTATTTTTTTCTGTTCCTCCATGTTGTTAAGAGAAAATCATGGGAGTTTAAAAGTCACTGCAGCGAGATTAAGCTTTTTATTGAGATTTATGGAATGGCAGAAGCTTCTAGTTTCAGTATGACCCGCCTCGGGAGAAAGCTGCCCCCTTTCCAGTGACCGATGACTTCTTTCACAGCCTTTTGTGGTCAACCCAGCACCTTATCTTATCTGCCCGGCTTTGATGATGCAAGAGAATGTTAATCAAGGTTGACTCTTTTTAGGTTCATCAAAAAAGGTTGACCTCAGTCAGTGAAGTTTCCCTCTTTGTTTAAAGCTTTGAAGTGTAAGAATCTGGCTGTTCTATTTGTCTTTTATGTCTAGTTTGCAATGGGCTTGGCACACAACCAAGCCTCCGCCTGTTTGGCTCTGATCTCAGAAAAGCGATGGGATTCTCTGTCGTACGCACAGCAGCATTGTTTCATCTTGAGAGGGCTCCTCTGGACGTCAGTTGTGCCTACTCGGGGGTCTGCTCCATGTATATTTTTAACCAGTGCTAATGCTTGATTTATTATGCTTGCTTCTGCTCCACGAAGGGCTCCTCAGAATTCCGGTCCTATGTTGTTTGTCTCTATTCATGTGCGCTGCTCTTGTGTAACTGCCTACATTTTAAATAATTGCCTTTGAGGAAGCGCGAGGCACCCAGGCAGAACTAAGCTCAGTCTTCGTACAGCCAGACCCACCTGCCTTGTTGGAATCACAGGGCTGCTGCCACTCATGAGCTGGGTGGTCTGAGCCAAAATGCTGAGTCTCGTTGAGCATCAGTTTCTTCAATTGATTTGGGGATTAAATAAAATAATTTATGTTAAGTCCTGGCACAACATGGCAGTCTGTTCTCCTAGACTTGATGTTCTGTTTTTCAAATACTATTAATTGCACAGCTAAAACTGCCTGTTATCGTCTCCTCTCAATAAGTAGGTGTGATGACTCGACAGTGCAGTTTGCTTGGCTCTGTATGTTCAGTCCAGAAGCCATCCAGAATGTGGACAGTCCTTGAACTTTCAAGTTCCCCGGGATGAGAAATAGTATTTGTTAATAGCAACTCCCTGAGCCTCCCAAAGAGACAAAAAGAAGCACATGTGCACGCGTGTGCGCGCGCACACATACACGCACACACAGCACACTCAGTGTGCTGTGGGGCAGAGGCTCTCCTGACAAAAACTTCACGAGGTCACGTTAATAGTCTAACCTTACAGGTTTGGATTTGAGATTGAGCTGTGTTGTCCATGGACACACAGCCAATAATGAGTTAAGCTGGAATTGCAACCCTCATCTGTCTGAGTCGAAAGATGATTGCGTCTTCAGTAAGCACCTTCTGGCTTTTAGATAAGATGTCTGCTTGGAGAATGGTACAAGAGATTCTTAAACTGCAAAGTCCAGATCATCATCTGCTTTTCACAAGCCTTAGCCCTCATGAAATAGTCGGGTAGAGGATGGGGTTTGAGGTGTTTGGGGGTGCTGGTGATTTGGGTGGCAGAGTATCTGTGGCTGTGCTGGTGTGTGTGTCTGCAGAATGAATGTGGCTGTAATAATCAATTCCCAAAACCTCTCACAGTACCTGTGTGGCAGAGCCTTGCATGCTGAGAAGCTCCAGAGAGCTTTTAAATAAAAAACTTCTCCCAGGGGTCAGATATCAACAGAGCATCTGTGTGCCGAATTGAAGAGGGATAAGGCCACACTTAGTCAACAGGAAGACATCACTAAGAGATGCGCCGTGTGATTTATTTGCTGTAACTCCTTTTCCATCTGTCTCATAAAATGGATTGTGTACACAGTGTACTCCAGGCATCCAGCCAGGGCGGAAGCAAACCAAGGAGCAGAACTCCTTCTTCTCCCTCGGGCTGCTGGTGATGGGCTCTGCTGAGAGCCAGGCATGGCCGGGTGGTCTGCAAGGCCATGCCCTGGGCTCCCTCCATGACCTCTCAGACCTTTGGGAGTTGGCTGGACCAGGGCCTTTGAACAGGCTACATAGCAATGTGGGCCAGGTGGGTTTTGAACATTGTTTGTTCCAGGGATTCCTTTGACTCGCATTTGCAGACACCAGGTGGTAATTTTGCCAGTTCAGGCAAGACAGTGTTCAGCTGCTTGTGTTTCTTAGGTAAATGGAGAACGGGCTGACCAGGTGCCTTCTTGCTGTAGTATGTTCAAGTAAACAGGTGAAACTAGACCCCTTTGCCATTTTGTAAACAGCCTATAGGAACTGCTTATGCCAAGTAAAAAGCAAGGTGATTCCGTGAAAACAAACCCACCGAGTAAGAACCGGAGCACTCCTAGAGCTTTCTGAGGATTACGAGTTATTTTGGGCTAAATCCTGGCTTACCTCCTTACTTCTCCTAGGTGCCTCATCTATTTTGTTTCTAAAGCTTCCACATTCAGGTTACTGTAACGTCATCAGTAGGTTTTTAGAAAGCTATTTCTGTGGGAAGATTTCCTCCTTTGGCATTTCTTTTCGTTAGGCAAACCCTGGACAGGTCACCCCTGTAACACCTTTGCTGTGGTGAGGGAGGGAAAGGAAGTCCGTGTGAGGGCATCCCCAGGTAAGGTTCTGGGTTCTCGTCCCTAGACCCACAGCAATCCCACGAGTGTGCCGTGCTGGGCTCCGTGTGACTTTGGGCCGCTGTTTAACCACTCCGAGACTTAATTTCTTCACCTATGAAATGGAGATAATATACACATCTTCCAGGATCCTCTTGAGGAATGGCATAAAATTATGTAAAATCATGTTCTTAACTCCTGTATGCTGAATAGACAGGGTTCAATAAATATTACATCTGAATCCGAAAGGTCAAAGCCTTGTGCTGGAGTGGGAGATGGGGAGGACGGCTCTCACGCGTTGGGGCTGGAATATGTGCTGGGAGACAAGATTGCCTCTCTTCTGGGGAGTGTCACTCAGCAGACCGCTCTGAGAGCCCACCTCTTGCCAGGCACAGTGCCGGTTGTGGGGAGAAGAAATGAATAAAAGAATCCCAGCCTCCAGAGAGCTTAAGGCCTCACTGGGGAGAAGGACATTCAGAAGCTGGATAGTCAGGCATGGAATGAGAGCCCGGCCCCTGGAGTAAGAGCTACTGTTGCAGACACTGCTGGCACACACCACCTCCCTGGCCGTCTTAATGATTCCGTGATATAGGTGAGGCTTACGCTCCCACTTTCATAGCTGAGGAAACTGAGGCTCAGAGAGATTAAGGAATTTGCTCAACATCAAGTAGCTAGTAGCTGCTCTGTTCTCGCGACCATCACACGAGAGCTTCCTGCCAAGCTTGGCCTTGGACCAGCTCTCCATAAAAAGAGGGTGGTTTAAACAACACCAGCCAATGTGTGAGTGGCAGAAGAATGAAAAGGAAAGGACTCTGGGGTTCAGACGCCCTGGCCAGTGCGTTGCCAATGGCCCACTTACGGAGACGCGTCCTGCAGAATGACCTTCGACCCGGATCTGCACCTGGGTGCCGTTCCGCTCCAGTCGTTAGAGACAACGTCTGTATAGAGACAACCTTGGCACGGGCCCCAGGATTCGCTGGGGCCCTCTTTGGAAGTAGAACCTGGAGAGCAATGCTTAGGAGTGGGTCAGCTTGCAGAGTAGTGAGCTCCTTGTTCCTTGGAATGTCCACGTAGGGTGGCCACACCCAGGTGACAGGAATGCTTGGCAGGAAGAGCTTGGGGGTTGCAGAGGGTAAACTGTATTATCTCTTTTTCAAATGATTGGAAAAACCTAAGAGTCTTTCATTGGTTCTTGGCTTTTTCCTCCCGAAACTATAAGGAGAGCACGGTGGGCAAGTGTCTCTCAGAGGGAAGAGGAGCAGACAGTTGTCTGCAGGCGAGTCACCCGTTTAAGGCTGGTGGCCTCCTAGGTGATGGGGGTGGGGCCACCAGTTGGCCAGCCATTCTCCCTGTCTTCTCATTATCACTTAGGGATAAACTGCTTCTTATCGGACAAGGTATCTTCGGAGGGGAACATCAGATTAGAGGCAGGACTGCATTTCAAAAAAAATTGTTTAAAAGGCAACATGGCACATTCTGCACCTTTTAGAGAGGGCGGTTTTTACAGCATGACCCGAAGGTGGTTCAATATCGAAATGTTGTAGAGGTTCTAGTTGGCATACTTTTCACGTTATTTAGAAAGTCTGTCTCCACCCCCCACGCCCCCGCCAAAATGACTGGGGCAGGCTGAATAATGCCACTGTGCTCACCCCCAAGGATGTCCTATCTCAGTTCCTGATACCTGTGAATATGTTGTCTTCCATGGCAAGAGAAATTTTGCAGATAGGATTACATTAACAGCCTTGAGACAGGGAGATGATTTGGGAGCAAAAGGGCTGGCTCCGAGTAATCACAAGGCTTCTCCTAAGAGGGAGGCAGGAAGGTCAAAGGCAGAGAGAGGCAGGAGTTGGGGACAAAGGAAGCAGAGGGTGGCATGCTGTGCATGAAGATGGGGGAAAGGGCCATGAGCCAAGGAACACAGTGGCTGCTAGGTTGCCCCCTGAAGCCTCCAGAAGGAACGCAGGCTCGCTCACACTGTGGTTTGGGCTTCTGACCTCCGGGCCTGTCAGTGAACACACCTGTGTCATTTTAAACAGGAGTTAGAAAAAGACCCGGTGATTTAAGATGGATGGCTTTTTTGGTTTATGGGCATTTTTAAGTTTTCTGCTGATTCTTATGGGCTCTAGTGAAGAGATTAATTCAGTTACCATGATTTGTTTCCTTGTCTGGACTTCATAAAATCACAGAGATACAATAATATACTTACACTCCCCTGGGCTTGAAGATGCCCAGTAATTACAAGTGATTCACGGGAACAGCTCAGTTTGTAAGGGATTGTATTGTGCGCCACAGTAAGCGCTCATTTGTTAAGTTTTAAAAATGCCTTTAGAAAGGGTATAATGGGTTCATCAATTAAAAGTACGCTTGGAAAAAACTCTGGGCTGTCTAGTAATTCTTCCCCCCAACTCTCCTCCTCAGAGCTGCCCACTGGGTGCGGCTCCGGAAGGCGCGTGCCCTTCTCCCCAGTGTTTCCCCTCGATGGCGCTTCCCCCGAGAACTGTGCTGGCTTCGCTCAGGGCCAAGTGGGGTTCAGACGGCCAGGCCTCCCAGGGCCGGGGGCCGGGGGTCTCCTTCACCAGCTGGCCATCCATCATGCGATTAGAGCGAGGTCGCCGGGGTGACATGTCCAGGCTGACGCGCCGGGGGCGCGGTGGAGATGCGCTATGGCACCTTAGGCCGTTGGGCTGCTGTCCACGTTACTGATGCTCAGCCCTGTCACCAACAGATGGCCGCGAGGGACCTTCTAGGGGCACTCAGCACGTTTGTGGCAACTGGCGCTTCCAACACACAACTTGTTTGAGTTCTTCTTTTCCGCTGCCATGGTCTAGAACAGGCCGTGCCTTCATAATGGGAGCGGGAGAGGTTGCTTCCTCCTCTCTTTTTGCAGAAAAAAGTACGAACAGCGTACAAGAGCGCTCCGGAAAGTGTCCAGCCACGTAACAGGAAAGACAGGCATTCAGGGCGGGGTTCCCCCCGACAGCCCTCCTAGCCCCGGGCTTCCTTTCTTGCAACGTACCGCCCCCTTCCTTGCACTTGCTCACTTCCGGGACAGACCCGGGCTCGGAACGCGCGCCGCGCCCCGGGGTGCTCTGTGCCTCTCAGCACCTCTTGGCTCCTGCCTGCTCTTTCCTCGCCTTCTGCGAGGCAGCCCGCCCCCTTCCACAGCGAGGCCTTCTATCAGCATTCTGCATCCCGCGGTTCCCAGATCCCTGCGTGCTGCCCGGGCGCATAGCCTCGTTCCCATCTTTCTGCTCCTTGCTCTCCCCAGACAGCTCCTTTCTCTCGCCTTTAACACGGGTCCATCTGGAAACACTTGTTAACACTGGGCCGCTGGTAGTTATCGGTTGACTTCTGTCTCTCCATTCAGACCCAGGTATTTTCCTTTTCCCTACCTCGATTTCCTCCTAAGTTCTTGCAGTCTGCCACTACTGCCCTTATTCCATCAAAAACTATACTCAGTCTGTCTCTCTCTCCTCTTAGACAAACTCTATGCTCTTTCCTGAGTGATTCTTCTTGGTTTATGCTACATTGGACATTGTTGATGACCCCTCCCCTCTAGCACACAGTTTAAAACTCATTTTTCACCTAGTTTTTAGGCTGCCTTCAAAATCCTCCACACTCTCTCATCTCTGTTGCTTTTTCCTTCTAAATGGCTATAATTTATCTTGTCAACAACTACTACAGTTAATTTCATGCTAGCCTTTCACCAGGCCCCAGTCCATATGCTCCACATGACTCATTTGGGTTCCTGCACATGTGATGTTTATTTGTATCTTTCTGACTTTGCTTATCCATTTATGCATTCAGAAATATTCATTGAGCACCAGCTATGTGCCAGACACTGTACTAGTGGGGATACAATGGCAAGTAAAGCAGGTGGATTTCTGTCTTCGTGTTTCTTGGAATCTGGTGTGGAAAACCAATGCTAAATAAATAACCACACAAACAAGAGTCAAATTTGCAAATATGACAAGGGGTTTGGAGGACAGGAACAAGAATGGTATCCTGAGAGAATAACATGGGCAGGGCAAGGACAGTGGGACAAGGAATGTAGCTAGTTAGGGACGTCAGAGGAACGGACACTTGAGTCGAAATCTGAAGTTAGCTGTTAACTAGCTGAAGGAACGAGTAAAGAGTTTTATGAACGGTAGAAACAGCATGTGCAAAGGCCCTGTGGTGCGAGAGATCAAGGGACTTGGAGTAAGAAACGGCTAGAGGTGATCCGAGATCCGAACATGCAGGGTTTGCAGACCCTAAAGGAAGGTTTTAAAGCAGGTGGGGGAGCTCCCTGGTGGTGTAGTGGCTAACTAAGGCTTTGGCACTGTTAACACTGTGGCCTGGGTTCGATTCCCAGCCAGGAAACTACCCACATTAAAAAAAAAAAAAAGGCTTAAAGTGGGTGGAGGAGGGGACATGGTCAGACCTACGTTTGAAAAGACCCTGCTCACAGTCAATTCCCTTTCATCATGCACATGTTTTTGAGCACTGCCGGGGAAGCAGGTTGGTTGGACCCGTTACTGCGAACTCCGGCTATGGGGAGAATCTTCAGTGAAGATGTGTAAGGCCCCAGAGAGCTGGTCTAACAGATGTTGTCAGCAGGCAGGAGTGGAAAGGAGAGATTCCCCTGGGGACCTCGCTCAGACTCAGCATCTCATTTCCGGCTCCAGCTGAGTTACATCACCCTTATCTGATATCAGGAACAACAGCTGGGACCGGGAGGGGGAGGAGGGGGTAGCTGCGTGCAGGTCACAGTGGGTAATTGGAGGTGAAAGAGGAAAAATAGTTCACCTAATTGCATTCTGAATGACAGCCACTGTTGGATTCCTTCCTTAAAAGTACTTGGTGCATTTAAGAAGAAGTCTTTTCTGGAGTGGGGGAACATTTGGGGGCAGATATGTTTGTAAGTGCAGGTTTGAGTGGCTTGCTCAATTATTTTTATGGTGTGCATGCTAACGGTAATAAACTTGGAAAACTGAAACACATGGGTCTACGGTAATTGTTTTTTAGATAGTGTAATAATTCACGATAATTGCTTGCAAAGCATTTCCCCTTCCTTGTCTACAGGGGTAAATACATTAAAGCTGCATTTTTGTATACTGTTTTACAATCTATTAGCATAATAACCCATTGTAAAATAAGCCATGTGGCTGTGGAAAAGTGTGTGCTATTGGTCCATTAGACACCTTTGTCTTACATACAAGCAGCTAATGCCACTATTTATGGGAATCATCCTAGCTTAGTATTTGCTTGTTACCAGCTAATAGATCCAGAGCAAGAGATGCTATTTGATAAAAGTTATCCAACACTAACAACCCTGACTGTATAGCCTCTTGCTTGAAAATTGCTTTTAGCCCCCTGTGAATGGGAAAGTCATCTTGATAAATTTAGCTTCAAGCCAAGTTTTAACCAATGTTCACAGAATGTAATCAAATTAGATCTTAAAGCCTTTAATTTCATCATTAGCATATATTATTTCTTCCTCAAACCTTGTAATTAAATAGCATATTAGGAATAGATAATTTTTTTCTTTTTTATACATTTATTAGGTATCTAGGGCTACATTTGAAGCTCTGTTATGATACACATCTGCTTATTCTTCAATTAGAATGACTTTAATGATACCCGAAGAATTAGAAAAAAATAACTGTTTAACTAAACTAAGGGAATTCATGGCAAATAAGATATTATGTTTACCTAAGCACTGTTATAATCTGCAAGTGGTATAATTAGCCAAATTATACAGAGGGAAATTAGGCACTCATTATTTACTTTTCTTGGACACTTTGTGGGTTGGTACAAAAATTGTAACTGCACGCGTGAGATTATTTCTTCTTGAGGTTTACATCTGGTTTACCACAAGTCAAGAATTTCTGAATAAATGCTCTTTTTATATTCCCAGTTAGCAAAAGACATCTACGGCTTTGCAATTACGAAGTAGTGACTGTGTGGAGAACTGAGGGCACATGGGCTGCACATGGAGGCAGAGCAGCAGACTCTATTACTGCTGAGAGGACATAGCCTGGGTCGGGTCTCTGGGCAGGGTCTGGGGACAGGCTCCCTCCCCTTTCAGTCATCCCTCTTCCCACCTCAAATAGGATCTGCTCCTGGATTGGCTAATCCGGTTCCCAAGAAGCTGGTAGCTCAGTGGTCCTCAACCCTGGTTGCATATGAGAATCATGCAAAATCATATCTGCAATAAAAATCTCCCACCCCCTCCCCCGCATTCCTATTCGGTGTGTGACCACAGCGGCACCCACCGGAGGAGCGCCAACAGGGGTGGGAGATGCGGGGAATCAGGGACCTGCTGTCCCATTCCGGCTGCAGCGCCAAGCAGCGTGCTTCCATTTAGCTTAGATTCCCTCCTGGAAGCCCCTGGTGACTGATCAGACGACACACAAAATGAAGCAAATGTGTCATCCTTCGCTCAAGGCATTCCTTTATAGGTACCGTGGATGGAGAATTTGCTCATTACTTTGACAAATACTTAATGAACATGTACTTGCTGGATGCCAGGCACGCTTGTAGAGTCTCGGGAAATAATAGTGAAGAACATAGGCATATTGGGAAACCTAGTAGGAGAAATGAAAAAAAGAGAAATGAAGGGAAATGCATACAAAACAGCAGGTTGTTTCCTAGGAAGGAAACAGGCACGAAGCTAAGAGAATGGCACTTTCATTCTCACACAGACTCTTGCAGAGCAGGAGCCAGGGCCATCCGAAGACCTCTTTGGGGACAGCCAAGGGTGGAGCCCTCGTTCTCTCCTCGTGCCTTTCCATCTGCTGCAGCTAAGTTTTTATCCTGCCCATGACAGGAGGATGTGGGCACACTTTACTCCCCATGGAAATGACCCTTTGCCACACCCACCCGATGTCCCCTTTAGATACTGGCAGCCTGGGCCTGGCTGCCTGGGTCTCCCATGCACTCAGTGGCAAGCTGGTTTTCAATTTCGTCTACCCAGAGCAGCCGCCTGAAAAAGACCCTTGAATTATAAAACGTCCCCTCCTAATTGTTATTCCTCTGTGCCCAGCCCCCATCAGAGCCGACTCCCCTGGAATCAGCTTCCTTTCTCCAAGGGACCCCTCTGGGCACTGGCCATACAGGAAGTGGACTAGCGACATTCTCAAGGACTTCCTTCACGCACCTCCAAGGGAAGGCCTCGGAGCCACCTCGTCGGCACGGCCTCGCTCTCTGCCACATTGAATAAATGTCTTTAAAGTGGGATGAGTTTGTAAGCCCTCGGCTTGCTCTATAACACATTTTCTATTCAGATGTGCTGCTACTGTTTATCTCCACAAAGTAAATAGGAAAATCGTGTTTGAAATGCACATTAAATTTATATTTGTGCTATTACAATTTTATTTCTGTCAAGTGATAATTCACTTTTCAGGCAGAAAGCAGAAATCGGAGCACATAGGCAGGTACAAGTCGTCGTTATTTCAGTTTCTCCTGATGGTCTCCAGAAGATGTTACTCTGGGCTCACTCATTTCTCACATGTGATCTGTTTAATAAATATTGGGGAGCTAAACATGAAATCCTTGGTTCTCACACCCTATTCAGGTGAACCATTTCAGTTCACGAAGTTTTTCCATTTCTTGAGACCCAGAAGGATAGAAGCAGTGCATCCTTTGTCATTGGCAGTTTTGGGATGTCCAGTTGGTGCCCGAGACCTGATATTGGTTAAGAACGTGACTTTGGGGTTGTATTTCCAGTCATGGGAATGGCAACGGCCAGCATCCACACATTTTTATTAGTTGTTCTCACAATTAGTGGCCAGTGGCCACACAGATGGGGTGACTAAAGTTAGAGTATAGCGTTGGCCATGGAAGAGCCTTTTGTCCAACACTATGATCCGATCTGGCCATCACACTATTATTTGATACTGTAGACTGTACTATAGTATCACACTTCTGCCTGTAAGAGCAATAATAATAATTGTGGTGTCTAGGTTTTATTAGTTTTGAAATCTTGATTGTAGAAATTGTGAGAAGAAATACAATCAACAAATTACAAGAATGCTTCTGACCCTAAAACTGGAGACTACCCTTGAACTTTGGGAGAATACAGTGATATAACTTGGGAAATTACAGTGTTGTAGTCCAAAGACTTGGATCACTTTAAGGGTTGTTCAAAGTTCATTTGTTTTTTCTTATTTAAAGCAAGTAGTTTAATCAGAATAATGCTAAAAGACTTAATATTTCTTACCTTTAGTAATTTGTTTGGCAATCTTTTATGGATACTATTATTAAGAACGAGAATTATCATAGCTACCATGTAGTGACACAGAGGTACTGTGATGAGTACCCCATCTTACTTAAAAACCTATGTGCTAGGTACTATTAGTTTACCCATCTTACAGGTGAGAAAACCGAGACGCAGAGAAATTAAGTAACATGTTCAAAGTCGTCTCAGTGACTTAGCAGTAGAACTGAGATCTGTGTCATACCTAGGTTGACGTTCTTACTCAGTATCCTTTATTCTCTATGGAGAAGATTTTTTTTAAATGAGGAAAACAAAGTTAATACGAATGTTTAGCTGTCTGCTCAACCCTACCTGAAGAACAGTAAGTAAGGTAATAAGAAGTCTTAAGTTTCAGTTTTGGTTTCATCACTTATTACTTCTGTCCTCAAACAAGCAGTTTCACAGTCTTGGGTCTTAATATTCTCATCTGAAAAACAGGGCTAGTGATATGTAATGCAGATGAGGTGACAGCCTCTTATAATTTAAAGGCATTCTGTGTAGGGACCAAATTCTCTCCTTGGCTCTATCTTACTCAGCATTTTCCTTATCTGGAAGACATGTAGGCCGTAACTAATCAAATATGAATTATGTAGATATTAAAACTAGTTAGGTTTGCAGGTAACACAAGCCTAAGAAGGATAATTTGTTGGGTGAGGTAATCAGGACACAAAATTGCTATCTGTAGACTGAGCTAAGAGATCAAGTCATTTAAGATGAAATTTAACCACTCTAGAGAGTCACATATATGTCAATGGTATTTAGTTCATCCCACACTAATACGTAACATTGACTGAGTACTTAGAATGTGCCAGGTGTTATCTTCAGCGCTTTACATATATTATCATATAATTCTCAACAACTGTTTGGAGCAGGCACTGTGCACAGCCTCCCTTTACAGGCAAAGAAACACAGTCACACAGAGATTGTTTCCCTAAAGCCTGGTAAAGGGAGGAGACAGCATATGAGTGCAGAAAATCTGGGCTCTTTGACACGACATCATAGCGCAGTTTCTGGCCATTTCAATAGAAATAGTGCATCTAGGTGAGAATTAGTAAGAGTGTTAGCTAATATTCTCTTGGATAGTCCACAAATGTTATATGATTATATCCGTACATTAAGGGGTCATGACAAACCAGATAGCATACAGAGAAGTGCTGTCAGGACAATGTCATCTAAAAGGATATTTGGGGGAATGTGAAAATGTGGAGCTTGAGAACGGGAGATAGGATGGGATGGCCATCTTCAAATATCCACCAAACGGAAGCTAGAATGAACTCGGCTGTGAACTCTAGAGAGCAGACCTGAGCGTACGGATGCATGTAGGCAGGAGGCAGTTTCTGTTCAGTGTCAGTCAGACCTGTCTAAAGATGGCTTGTGCCCACTCACAGAACGAGCCTCTCTGCTAAAACGCGGCTCCCAGAAATTACCACTGATACCACAGAAATACAAAGGATTATAAGAAAATATTATGAAGGACTTTATGCCACAAAATTTAACAATCTAGAAGAAATGGACAAGTTTCTAGAAACTTATAGCCTACCAAGACTGAACCAAGAAGAACTGGATTATCTAAATAGACCAATCAATAGCAATGAGATTGAAATGACTATCCATAAT
>PVJL010019481.1:0-13797 GCA_004026885.1 Lyroderma lyra | reverse complement strand
CAGATTTCCAGCACATCTTTCTCTTAACACGCACAGAGAAATCAGACAGAATTCTCAAACAACCAACATAGACTGCTGTCAAACTCTAAATCTCACCATTACAGAAAGCTCCAGCACACCCCAAACTATACTGAAACAGAGCCCTCAACTCTGACCTCCAAGGTCCAAAACAAAAACTTCAGGCATACCCTTGACCAGCCGATAGACACCAGCAGACACAAAAACAGACAAGGAAATCCAGAAGATTCCAAATGTGACTAAAAATAGGCACCTCAAAGGGAACCCCAACATATCAATAATGGATAGTCACGATTGACCTCAACCTTGCCTAAAGACAGAGCACAAATTGCCCTCAATCATGACAAACACAGAGACCTCAGGCAGAAGTGAAACAACAAGCCCGGGGAATCCAACAGACCTGAACTATGAGCATGAAAGAGATACCATGCAGACACTCAACAACACAAGCACAGTACCCAGCAGTCCACTAAACAGACCAGAAAGAGGCAACTGCAAATCTCCAAACTAAGAAGCACAGACACCCTAAACAAACCTGGAAAATGACCAGGAACAAAGATATTCAGAACATCCCAATCCTAACCAACACAGAGATCACTGACAGAACCCTAAACTGATCATTATAGAGATTCTGGGAAGTCCTCCAACATGACCACAACAGACAGCTAAAGAATGCGAGCATGATAATCAGAAAGCTCTGGTAGATCCACAATCAGATCAGAACAAAGACCTCAATGCAGACCTCCATGGTAACCAAATGACAGATCTCATGCTTATCCAAGAGCAGAAGAGAGAAAGCAGCAGCATCCAAACATGACTTGGACAAATCCCATGCAGATTATGAATGGAAATGAAAACAGAGAAGCCCCAGCAGAACCTTAACCTCCTTAGCACAAAGAACAAAAAATGATCACAACTAGACCAGAACAGAGACAAGGAACAGACCTCAAGCTTTACAAACACAGAGATATCAGAAAGAAATTCAACATGTCAAGCGCAGAAATACCTTTACAACAAAACCTGACCAAAATACAGGCTTCAAAAGACACCCAACAGGACTAGTACAGTATCCAGCAGACTATTATCCTAACTGGCAAAGACACCTCAGATAAACAGATAAACCAAGCAAACTCCCCCAATGATCTGGCTCAAAAATACCCGACACATTCTCATCCGAACCAGTACAGACAACACTGACAGGATGCCCAAATGACCACTATAGTGAACCTTGGTAACCCCGAACTTGACCACCACAGACAGCTCGAGCAGTCCTCCAACTGGTCCAGAACTTACCCTGCATAGCAGATCTCAAATGTCACTTAAATAGAGAACCCAGGCACACATGAAACCACAGGAAAGACCTGAGCAGACCAAAAACTTGACCAGGACAACACAAGGCAGATATTCAAGGTTACTGGGAAAGAGACAACTTGTAAAATGTGAAAATGCTTATCACAGTTGTTTTTGAATGACCAAAATTTGACAAGATTCGAGACCTAACAATAACATTAAACTTTGACCAGAAGATTGACCTCAGGCAGAGAAAAAATAAAACAATGACAAGAAATGGTCACCTGAAGCCTAAAAGCTGACCTGGGAAAAGACTAGAAGCAGATTTCTAACTTGAACAGCACAAAGTCCTTAGGCAGACAACCAACATGACTGCCAAAAACACCCTTTGCAGTTGTTCAACCGATGAGAATAGAGACCATCACAAGACCCCCAAGCAGAATAGCACAGAGACTCCCTGCAAGCCCCAGAAGTAACCAGCACAGAGAACATCAGCAGATTTCAAATCTGACTAGCAGAGAGATCAAGAGGCAAACTTCAACCTGACCAGAAACAGGCACCCTGGCAGACACTCAACATGACAATCACAGAGACCCTGGAAGATCCCCTAATTGATAGGCAAATTAGCCGATCAGTCTCCCAAATTGAGCAGCAGACCCATTAAAACAGATCACGGTTTCAACAGTAAAGTGTCTCAAGGAATTACTTAAACATGACCATCAGAGAGAGCCAAGGCAGACACTATATATGACCACTTCAGACACACCAGCAGACTTCCAAATACAGCAGCACAGACAACACAGGCAGAACCCCAATCTGACTGGGCACAGAGACCCCATGCAGAACAACAACCAGACCAGGACAAACACCATCAGAGGACCCTCAGAATGATTTGAACAGTGATACTCAGCAGGACCTCTAAAAAATCAGCACAGACACCCCCAGAAGACCTCAACCTGAAAATCACAGAATATCCTACCAGAAGTGCAAGCTGCCCAGCACAGGGACCCCTGACTGATCTGAACCTGACCAAAAATCAGAATCCCCCAACAAACCCAAACTTGTCCAAACTGAACACCTAAGGCAGAAATTCAACATGACAACACAGGGACCCATTCAGACTTGAAAACTGGCATGGAAATAGACCCACAGGAGACATTCAACCAGATAGGTACGGTACCCAGCAGCCCATTTAGCTGAGCATCAGAGAGACTCTAGCAATTCTCCAAACAGAACAGCATAGATACCTGAAGGAGACACCCAAAATGACCAGGCACAGAGATCTACTGCACATTTTCTTTTGAACCAGCACAGAGAACTCAGACAGAATTGCCAAATGAGCAGCATAAGAACTCATGGCAAAACTCTATCTTGACCATCTGAAACAGCTCGAGCACACCCCATACCAGACAGGAACAGAGACCCAAATGCAACCCTACAAGGTGACAAGGACAGAGACTTCAGGGATATCTGAGACCACCAGAAAAAAATGAGCAGATCCCTAACATGACCAGAAAGAATCCTAGGAAGATTCCAAATGTCAGTAGGAACAGAGACCCCTAGAAGAACCTCACCTTGCATAGTACACAGACCCTCAAATAATCACAAACTGACAAGAACAGAGTAGACCCAGGGATTTCACCCTTTACCAATACATAGACATCAGGCAGAAACTCATCAGGACAAGCACAGAAACCCCTTCAGTACAGAAACCTGACAAAGAAAGACACCCCAAAACACACCCATCCAGATTAGGAGAGGATCCGCCAGTTTATTAACATGTTAAGCAGAGAGACCTACACATATCTCTAAAAAAGGCAGCATGGATACCCCAAACAAATGACCAAAATGACCAGGAACAATGATACTCAGAGCATCTACATCCTAACCAACAATGAAAACCCTGACACTACCATCAAATGACCAGCATATAGACTCGTGGTTGTCCACTGACATGACCATAAAGAAGAAGTCAGGCAGAATTTGAACCTGACAGTCAAAAAGAGCCCAAACAGACACATAACCTGAACAGAACAAAGACCCCCATGTAAACCACAGGGTGACCAGCAGGGGAACCCTGAGCCCAACAGTGCCTAGAAAAAGACACCATCCATCCCTAGGACAAATCCCATGCAGATTCCAAGCAGTCCCCACAGGTACCCCAAGAAGACACACAACATCCTAAACTAGGGCCAAACATCTCCAGCACATTCTAAGCCTAAACAACACAAATAACCTATAATCTTCCACCAAACACCTAGTATAGAGAATCCTGGAAGACGCCCAACCTGACCATCACAGACAGCCCAAGGAAACCCCTGACCTGATTAGAACAGAGCCTACAATGCAGATCTCCAATGGGACAGAAACAGAGAACTAAGGGACCCATGACACCAGTAGTAAATACCCAGCAGACCACCAACATGATCTGTACAAAACCAAGGCACATTTTAAATTTTATTGAGAACAAAGACATCCTGTGAAATCCCAATGTGATGGCCACATCCTCCCCAAATTCGAGCCATACCAAACACATTCAACTTGACCAGCACAGGAACCTCAATCAGAAAAACATGACAAACAAATTGTCACGTGCAGATTAAAAAGCTCACCTGGATACATACTTTCAGCAGAACTTTAAACTGACTGGCACAAAGTCCTTAGGCAGACAATCAATCTGAACAACAAAGAGACTCCATGCAGGCCTCCAAACTGATGAATATAGAGACCTCCACAAGACCACTAAGATGAATAACACAGGGACCCTGTGCTGACACCCAATTTCACCAGAACGGAGAACCGCAGCATACTCAGACCTTGAACAGCACCGAGACCATCAGAAAACCTTCAATATGAAAAGGACTGAGATACCAGGTAGACAATAAACATGAAAAACATCGAAAACCTGGTTGATCCTGTAACTGATAGGCAAAGTACCACATCAGTCCTGCATCTTGACTAACAGAGAGATATAAAGAGACCCACACATCACAGGAACAGTATCCCAAGGCATAACTTCCAAATCACCAATATAGAGACTCAAGGCAGGCATTAAGTGTGACCAGCATAGACATACCAGCACACTTCCAGATATACCAGCACAAAGAACCCCAACCTGACTTGGTACAGAGACACTATGGAGACCTTCAAATTGACAAGGGCAAAGTCTACCAGCACACACTCAACCTGACCAAAAATTGATACCAAGCCAGAACCCAATTGAATGAGTAAATAAATGCCCAGAATACAACAAAGTGAAAATCATGAAATCTCCAAGCAGATATGCAAACTGCTGAGCACAGAGACCCCTGACTGATATGAAACTGAACAGTACACAGACCCAAAGACCTATCCCAAAGTTGACCAACTCATAGCCCTAAGGCAGAAATTCAACATGGCAAACACAGTGATCCTGGCAACTTTGGTACCAGACCAGAAATTAATCAGCAGGAGACACCCAAACTGACAGGTACACTACTCACGAATTCATGTCCCTTAGCAGCAGGCTTATCCAAGCAAATTTCTAATCACAACAGCATAGATACCACAAAAATACCCCAACCAGACTGGGCACATAGATATCTAGCACATCTTCATCCCAACCAACACAAAAAACTCGAACAGAATTTCCATCAACATTGAAACTCCTGGCAGACCACAAAACTGACCCTCACAGACAACTCCAGCACACTCTCAACAAGATCAGAAAACATTCCCAACTGTATACCTCCAAGGTGACAAGAGCAGAGATTTCTGGCACACATGAGACTAGCAGACAGACTCTAGATGACCCAAAACCTGACCAGGCAAAACCCTTGGCACATTGCAAGTGTGAGTAGGATCAGAGACCCAAGAAGAACTCCAAAACACCAAGAAGAGTTATGCGAGACTGACTCAAACCTGATCGACTCAGAGAGCACACACTGACCTCAAAAAGGACCAATACAGAGACCTCTGAAAGAAATGCAACATGAAAAGCACAGAAATCCCTGCAGACATGAAACATGACCTGGAAAGAGACACCTACCATTCACCTAACCTGACAAGCATAGTACCCAGCATTTCATTAACCAGACCAAAAAATCGGCCACAGAAAATCTGAAAACTGACCAACACAGAAACACCAAACAGAACTCTAGCATGACCAGTAACAAAGATCTCCAGGACACCCCAACCTACCCAACAGAGGCAACCCTGACAGAACACTGAAATGGCATGTGTAGAGGCTCCTGGCAGTCCTCCAACATGACGACAACAGGCAGCTCAAGAAGAATCCATACATGACTATCACAGAGCTTTCCTAATGACCCACAAACAGACCAGGGCAAATCCCCCAGTGCAGACCTACATGGTAGCAAAATGATGGACCCAAAGCTTATCCAAGAGCAACAGAGAGAGAGCAACAGGACCCAGCCTGACTTGGACAAACCCCACACAAGTTCCAAATTTATGTGTAAACAGAGACACCCCAGCAGAACCGCAACATGTGTAGCACAGAGACCCTCGAATGATCCCAACCTGACCAGAGCAGAGACGACCCAGAGACATCAAGCTTCACCAACACAAAGACGTCAAAAGTAATTCAACATAATAAGCACAGAAATCCCTTCACAAAACAAAGAAACAAACAAAAAACAACAACAACAACAAACAAAACCTGACCAGGAAAGAGACCTCAAAAGACACCCTACCAGACTAGTATGGAGTGCACAGCAGTCTAATATCCTGACCAGCAGAGAGACTTTAGCATATTTCTAAACAGACCAGCCAGAGGCACCAAGTAAACCTTTCAACGTTATCCCGCTCAAAGATTTCCCACACATCCTCATCCTAACCAGCACAGAGAACACTGAGAGACTGCCCAACTGACAAATATAGAGAATCCTGGAGATCCCAAAGCTGACTACCACAGACAGCTCAAGCAGTCCCCCAACCTGTCCAGTAGGGACCCCACATAGCTGATCTCCAATGTCACTAAAAGGGAGAAGCCAGGCACACATGAGTCCAGTGGGAAAACACGAGCAGACAAAAAACCTGACCAGGACAACCCAAGGCAGATATTAAGTATTACTGGGATAGAGACAACCTGTAAAATGCCAATGTGTTTGTCACAGATGTCCTTAAGTGACCCCAATGTCACAAGGTTTGAAACCTTCTAATACCATTAAACTTTGACCACAAGAGCGACCTCAGGCCGAGAAAGAATAAAACATGTCAAGCAAATGGTCACCTGAAACTTAAAAGCTACGATGGAAAGAGACTCGAAGAAGACTACTAACCTTAACAGCACAAAGTCCTTAGGCACACAACCAACATGACCAGCAAAAATACCCTATGCAGACCTTTAATCAGATGAGGATAGAGACTCCCAGAAGACACCCAAGCTGAATAGCCCAGAGACTCCATGATGACCCCAGAAGTGACCAGCACAGACAATATCAGCAGATGTAAAATCAGGCAAGCAGAGAGACCAGCAGCCAAACTTCAACATGAACAGTAACAGAAACCCTGGCTGACACTTAATATAACAAACACGGAGACCCTGGGAGATCCCCTAACTGCTAGGCACATTAGCTTCTCAGTCTCACAAACTGAAAAGCAGAGCCTTGAAAAACGATCACTGTTTCACCAGTACATTTCTCCAGGCATTACTTCAACATGACAAACAGAGAGAGTGGAATCAGACACTGTGTATGACCACCTCAGACACACCAGCAGACTTCCAATTACAGCAGCACCAAGAACACAGGCAGACCCCCAATCAGACCAGGATGAACACCACCAGAAGACCCTCAGAATGACTTGAAGATTAATACCCAGCAGGACCCCAAACAAATCAGCAAAGACATCTCCAGAGGACCTCCACATGACAATCATGGAATCGACGAGCAGAAGCACAAGTTATCCAGCACAGAGACCCCTGATTGATCTGAACCTGACCAGAAAGCAGACAACCCCACCTACTCTGAACTTATCCAAACAAAACAACTAAAGCAGAAACTCAACATGACAACACAGGGACCTTTGCAGACTTGGAAACCGACATGGAAAAAGATCCACAGGAGATATTAAACTAGAGAGGTACAGTACCCAGCAGTCCATTAAGCTGAGCATTAGACATACCCTAGACATTCTCCAAACAAAATAGCATCAATACCCCATGGAGACACCCAACCTAAACAGGCACAGAGATGTACTGCACATTTTCTTCTTAACCAGCACAGAGAACTCAAACAGAGTTCCCAAGTGAGCAGCATAAAAAGTCATGGCAAAACCCAAACCTGACCATCACCGACACCTCCAACACATGCCCTACCAGACCGGTACAGAGGCCCAAATGCAGCTGTCCAAGGTACAAGGACAGAGCCTTCAGGCACACCTCAGTCCACCAGAATGAAACCAGCAGATTCTTAACCTGACCAGAAAGAACCCTAGGAAGTTTCCAAATGTCATTAGGACCAGAGACCACTAGAAGAACTACATCTTGCTTAGCACACAGGCCCTCGAATGATCACAAACTGACCAAAACACAGAAGACCCACAGACCTCAAACTTTACCAATATAGAGACATTAGGCAGAAACTCAACAGGACAAGCAGAGTAACCTCTTCAGGACCAAAACTTGACAAAGAAAGATAACCCAAAAGACACCACACCAGACTAAGAAAGGATCAGCCAGTCTATTAACCTGTTAAGCAGAGAGACCTATACATATCTCTAAAAAGAGCTGCATGGATACACTGAACAAAACCCCAAAAATGACCAGGAACATTGTTACCCAGAATATCCACATCCTAACCAATGCAAAGAACACTGACAGTAACATCAAATGATCAGCCTATACACTCGTGGTTGTCCCCTGACATGACCATAACAGAGAGGTCAGGCAGTATCTGAACCTGATGACCACAGAGAGCCAAAACAGACCCATAATCTGAACAGAACAATGCTCCCCATGGAGACCACCATGGTGAACAGCAATGGGACCTTTAAACCATGTGGGCCAAGCAGAAAGACACCAGCCATTCCCAGGACACACCCCATGTAGATTTCAAGCAGTCACCACAGGTAACCGCAAAAAAACACTCAACGTCCGAAACCAGGCCCAAAGATCTCCAGCACATTCTCAGCCTAACCAACAAAGATAACAAATAAACAACCACCTAATGTCCAGTATGGAGAATTCTGGAAGACCGCCAATCTGACCATCACAGACACCCCATGGCAACAACCAACCTGACCAGAACAGACCCCACAATGCTAATCTCCAATGGGACTGGAACAGAGAACCCAAGGACCCATGAGACAAGTAGTGAACACCCAGCAGATCACCAACATCATCTGGACAAATGCAAGGCCCATTTCAAATGTTACAGAGAACAAAGACATCCTGTGAAATTCCACCATGACCATCACAGCCCCCACAAATTATCCTAACCTGAATGAATCCACGTCACTCCAAACACATTTAATGTGACAAGCACAAGAACCTCAGCCAGAAAAACAACATGACAAGCAAATGGGCATGTGCAGATCTAAAAGTTGACCTGGAAACTTATTTTCAGCAGACCTTTAAACTGACCAACATGGAGTCCTTAGGTGGACAATCAATGTGACCATCAAAGAGACTCCATGGAGGCTTTTAAACTGATGAGCATAGAGACCTTCACAGGACCCCAAGCTGAATAACACAGGGACCCTGAGCTGACACCAAAATTCACCAGAACAAAGAACCACAGCTTACTCAAACCTTGACCAACACGGAGACCAACAGACAACCTTCAACCTGAACAGGACAGAGACTCCAGGCAAACAATCAACATAAATAGTACAGAGAACCCTGCTGATCCACTAACAGATAGACACAGTACCACATCAGTCCCACATCCTGACAAGTAGAGAGATATAAAGACACACATACATGAGAGGCACCGTGTCCCCAGGCATAACTTCCACATCACCAACATACAGACTCGAGGCAGGCACTAAGAGTGACCAGCACAGACACACCAGTAGAATTACAAATACACTAGCACAGAGAACCTTGGCAGAACTTCAACATGACTTGAAACAGAGACACTGTGAAGACCCTCAAATTGACCAAAACAAAGTCCACCAGTACACACTCAACCTGAACAGAACAGTGATATCAAGACATAAGAGGAAAGAAATGCCCAGAAAACCACGACGTGACAATCACAGCATGTCCAAGCAGATCTGCAAGATGCCGAGCAGAAAGACCCTTGACTGATATGAAATTGACCCGTACACAGACCCAAAGACCTATCCTAAAGTTGACCGACCCATAGCCCTAAGGTAGAAATTCAACATGGCAAGCACACTGATGCTGGCAATGTTTGTACTGACCAGAAAGTAACCAGAAGGAGACACACACACTGACAGGTACACTACTCGCAAATCCATGTCCCTGAACAGCAGGGTTACCCTAGCAAATCTCAAATCACTACAGAATAGATACCAACAAAAGTCCCCAACTGACCAGGCACATAGATCTCTAGTACATCTTCAATCCAACCAGCACAGAGAACTCGAACAGAATTTCCATCAACATAGAAACTCCTGGTAGACCACAAACCTGACCCTCGCAGACAACTCCAGCACACTCCCAACAAGTTCAGTAAACATTTCCCACTGCAGACCTCCAAGGTGATAGGACCATAGATTTCAGGCACACTCGAGACAAGCAGAGAGACTCCAGCTGACGCTAAGCCTGACCAGGTAGGACCCTTGGCAAACTGCAAGTGTGATTAGGAACAGAGACCTAAGAAGGACCCCAAAACACAAAGAAGAGTTTTGGGAGACTGACACAAATGTGACCGAAACAGAGAACACTCACTGACCTCAAGTATGACCAACAGAGGGACCTGAGAAGGAAATGCAACATGAAAATCACAGGGATCCCTGCAGATGTGGACCATGACCAGGAAATAAACACATACCAGTCACCTAACCTGACAAGCATCGTACACAGCAGTTCATTACGCTGACCAAGAAAAAGGCCACAAAATATCTGAAAACTGACCAGGATAGAAATCCAAAGCAGAACTCCAACATGACCAGGAATAAAAATCTCCAGGACACCCCAATCCCACCCAACACAGACAACCCTGATAGAACCTGAAATAGTGTGTGTGGAGACTCCTGGCAGTCCTCAGACATGATCACAACAGGCAGCTCAAGAAGAACCCATACATGACAATCACAGAGCTCCTGAAAAGACCTACAATCTTACTAGGGCCAAGCCTCCAATGCAGACCTCAATGGTGAACAAATAATGGACCTCAAGCTTCTCCAAGAGCAACAGAGAGATAACAGCAGCCCCTACCCTGAATTGGACAAACCCCACGCAGATTACAAATGTAAGTGTAAAAAGCAACACCCCAGGAGAACCCCTACCTGCATAGCACAGAGACCTCGAATGATCCCAACCTGACCAGAGCAGAGATCACCCACAGACCTTAAGCTTTACCAACACAAAGATATCAGAAATAAATTCAACATGACAAGTACAGAAACCCCTCCACAACAAAAACCTGATCAGAGAAGAAACCCCAAGACACCCTACCGAACTAGTACAGAATACATAGCAGTCTATATTGCTGACCAGCAGAAAGACTTCAGCTTAGTTGTGCCAAGAAAAGCTCTCAACCAGATCCAGCTCAAAGATCTTTCACACATCCTCATTCTAATCAGCACACAAAACACTGGGAGACTGCCCAAATGACCAGTACAGAGAATCCAAAAGACCCCCAACGTGACTACCACAGACAGCTCAATTAGTCCCCCAAACAGTCCAGAAGAGTTCCCACATAGCAGATCGCCAATGTCACTAAAAAAGAGAACCCAGGTACACATAAGACCGGTGGAAAGACTGGAGCAGATGAAAAACCTGACCAGGACAACCCAAGGCAGATATTTAATTTTACTGGGACAGAGACATTCTGTAAAATGCCAATGTGCTTATCACATATGTCCTTGAATGACCCCAACCTGACAAGATTTGAGACCTTTCATTCACATTAAACTTTGATTGGAAGACAGAATGCAGGCTGAGAAAAAAATAGAAAATGGCAAGTAAATGGTCCCCTGAAGCCTAAAAGCTGACCTGGAAAAAGACTCGAAGCGGACTTCTAACATGAACAGCACAAAGTCTTTAGGCAGAAAACCAACATGACCGGCAAAGACACCCTCAGCAGACCTTCAACCTGAGGATAGAGACTGCGACAAGACTCACAAGCTGAATAACAGAGACTCCCTGCAGACCCCAGAAGTGACCAGCCCAGAGAAAATCAGCAGATTTAAAATCTGACTAGCAGGGAGATCAACAGCAAACTTCAACCTGAACAGTAACAGACACACTGGTCGACACTCAACATAAAAATCACAGAGACCATGGCAGATATTCTAACTGATAGGCACATTAGCGGGTCAGTCTCCCAAACTGAAGAGCAGAGACATTAAAAAAGATCACTGTTTTACCAATACAGTGTCCTCACACATAACTTCAACATAACCAACAGAGAGAGCTGAGGCAGACACTATGCATGACCACCTCAGACACACCAGCAGAACAGAGAACCCAGGAAAGACCTTCACCTGACTGGACACAGAGACCCTATGCAGACCCCCAATTGGACCAGAACAAACACCACCAGAGGACCCTCAGAATGACTGGAACAGTGATACCCAGCAGTACCCCAATTAAATCAGCACAGACACCCCAAGAAGACCTCAACCTGACAATAATGGAATCTCCGAGGCCCAGCAGAGAGACCCCTGACTGTTCTGAACCTGAACAGAAAGCAGACTCCCTTACCTACCCCAAACTTGTCCAAATCAAACACCTAAGGCAAATACTCAACATGACAACACAGGGACCCTTGTAGATTTGGAAACTTACATAAAAGTAATCCACGGGAGACATTCAACCACACAGGTACAGTACATAGCAGCCCACTAAGCTGAGCATTAAAGAGACCCTAGCAATTCTCTAAAGAAAACAACATAGATACCCCAAGGAGACACCCAACATGACAAGGCACAGAGATTTATGGCACATCTTCCTCTTAACCAGCACAGAGAACTCACACAGAATTCCCAAATTAGCATCATAAAAACTCATGGCAAACCCCAAACCTGACCATCTCAGACAAATCCAGCCCACCCCACACGAGACTAGAACAGAGGTCCAAATGCAGCCTTCCATGGTGACAAGGACAGAGATATCAGGCACACACAAGACCACCAGAAAGGAACCAGTAGATCCCTCACCTGACCAGAAAGAACCCTAGTAAGAATCCAAATGTCAGTAGGAAGAGAGACCCCTAGAAGTACCCCACCTTACTTAGCAAACATATCCTTGAATGATCACAAACTTACCAGAACACAGAAGACCCACGGATCTCAAACTTTACCAATACAGAGACATCAGGCAGAAATTCAACATGACAAAAACAGAAACCCCTTCAGGACAGAAACCTGACGAAGAAAGACACCAAATAAAACCCCTCAAGCATAACCGGAAAGGATCTGCCAGTCTATGAACCTGTCAATCAGAGAACTACACATATATCTAAAAAGACAAGCATGGATACCCCAAACAAAAGAACAAAATGACCAGGAACAATGATACCCAGAACATCCACATGCTAACTAACACAGAGAACCCTGACAGTAACATCAAATGACCAACTTATAGACTCATGGTTTTTCCCCGACATGAACATTATGGAGAGGTCAGGCAGAGTCTGAACATGACAGCTACAGAGAGCCCAAACAGACCCACAACCTGAGCAGAACAAAGCGCCTCATGCAGACCACCAGGGTGACCACCAAAGAGACCTTAAGCACAAATGTGCCTAACAGAAAGACACCAGTCATCCCCAGGACAAACCCCATGCAGAATCCAACCAGTCCCCACACATATGCTGAGAAGACACACAATGTCTGAAACCAGGCCCAAAGGTCTCCAGCACATCCTCAGCCTAACCAGCACAGATAATGTATAAACAACCACCGAATGTCCAGTATAGAGAATTCAGGAAGACCCCCAACATGAGCATCACAGATAGTCGATGGAAATCCCCAACCAGACCAGAACAGAACCCACAAGGCCGATCTCCAATTGGACTAGAACCGAGGGTACCACGAAACCAGTAGTAATAAACCATCAGACCACCAACATGTTCTGGACAAAACCAAGGCACATTGTAAATGTTACTGAGAACAGAGACATCCTATGAAATCCCAAGG
This sequence comes from Lyroderma lyra, assembly GCA_004026885.1. Lineage (NCBI taxonomy): Eukaryota > Metazoa > Chordata > Mammalia > Chiroptera > Megadermatidae > Lyroderma > Lyroderma lyra. The sequence goes on along the minus strand of PVJL010019481.1, from coordinate 216 downwards.
TGCTCATTACAGCGCCTGCAAATGACCCCAACTTGACATACTCAGAGACACCCCAAACACATTTATCGTGACCAGCACAGAACCTCAGTCAGAAAAACAACATGACAAGCAAATGGACACGTGCACATCTATAAACTGACCTGGAAACATACTTCCAGCAGACATTTAAACTGACAAGCACAGAGTCATTAGGCAGCCAATCAATGTGACCAGCAA
>PVJL010019480.1:0-13792 GCA_004026885.1 Lyroderma lyra | reverse complement strand
AAGGTTTTCAAGTTCTTTGGGTAGATCCCCAGAAGGGGGATTGCTGGGTCACATGGTAGCTCCATTCCCAATTTTCTGAGGGACCTCCACACTGCCTTCCACAGTGGTTGTACCAGTTTGCACTCCCACCAGCAGTGTACCAGAGTTCCTTTTTCTCCACATCCTCTCCAGCACTTGTTATTCCTTGTCTTGTTGATAATAGCCATTCTCACAGGTGTGAGGTGGGATCTCATTGTGGTTTTGATTTGCATGTACCTGAGAGCTAATGAGGATGAGCATTGTTTCATATGTCTGCTGGCCATTTGTCTTTCTTAGTGGGAGAAGTGTCTGTTTAGTTCTTCTGCCCACTTTTCAATTGGGTTGTTTGTTTTTTTGTTAAGTCTTATTAGCTCTTTATATATTTTAGATATTAGACCCTTACATGATGCATTATTTGCAAATATTTTCTCCCATTCAGTTGGCTGTCTCTTTGCCTTGTTGATGGTTTCTTTTGCTGAAGCTATTCTTTTGTTGATGGTCTTCTTGTGCAGAAGCTTTTTAGTTTGATATAGTCCCATTCATTTATTTTTGCTTTTATTTCCCTTGCCTTTGAGGACAGGTTCATGAAGTCTTCCTTGAGTCCTAGGTCAATAAGTTTAGTACCAATGTCTTCTTCTGTACAGTTTATTGTTGCAGGTCTGATATGAAGGTCTTTAATCCATTTCGAGTTAATTTTTGTATATGGAGAGAGCTCTCAGCTCAGGTGCATTCTTTTGCATATGTTTTTCCAGTTTTCCCAGCACCACCTACTAAAGAGGCTGTCTTTTCCCCGTTGTATGTTTTTTGCTCCTTTATCAAAAATTATTTGTCCATAAATTTGTGGGTTTATTTCTGGGTTTTCAGTTCTATTCCATTGGTCTATATTTCTGTTTTTCTGCCAATACCAAGCTGTTTTGACTAGCTGCTATGTAATATACATTGAAGTCAGGGAGTTTAATGCCACCAGCCTTATTCTTTTTATTTAGTATTGCTTTGGCAATTTGAGGTCTTTTATGGTTCCATATGAATCTGATAATTCTTTTATCTATTTTGCAAAAGTGTGATTGTGGGATTTTTGATGGGTATTGCATTAAACCTGTAGATTGCTTTGGCCATTTTAACAATGTTAAGTCTTCCTATCCATGAACAGGGGATATTTTTCCATCTCTTAAAGTCTGTTCCAATTTCTTTCAAAAGTGCCTTAGAGTTTTCTGTGTATAAGTCTGTCACGTTCTTTGTTAAGTTAATTCCCAGGTATTTCATTCTTTTTGTTGTGATAGCAAAAGGAATTGACTCCCTCATTTCTTTTTCTGAGGATTCGTTGTTTGTATAAAGGAATGCTGTTGATTTTTGTACATTGATTTTGTATCCTGTGACTTTACTATATTCGTTAATTGTTTCTAATAGTTTCCTGGTGGAATCTTTGGAATTTTTTCTATAAAGGATCATGTCATCCCCAGATAGTGACAATTTGACCTCTTCTTTCCCAATTTGGATACCTTTGATTCCTTTCTCTTGCCTGATTGCTGTGGCTAGAACTTCCAGTACTATATTAAATAACAGTGGTGACAGGGGGCATCCCTGTCTTGTTCCTGATTTAGGGGATTAAGCTTCAACTTTTCCCCATTCAGTATGATGTTAGCCGAGGGTCTGTCATATATGGCCTTTATTATGTTGAGATACTTTCCTTCTGTACGTATTTTATGTAGTGTTTTGATCATAAATGGATGTTATACCTTGTCGAAAGCTTTTTCTGCATCAATGGTCTTTATCTTTGATTTTGTTTATGTGGTGCATCACATTGATTGATTTTCGTATGTTGAACCATCCTTGTGCTCCCGGGATGTGCTCCCACTTGATCATGATGTATGATGTTTTTGATGCATCGTTGTATCTGTTTGCTAATATTTTGTTCAGGATTTTTGCATCTGTGTTCATCAGAGATATTGGTCTATAGTTTTCTTTCTTTGTGTTGTCTTTGCCAGGCTTTGGTATTAGGGTAATGTTGGCCTCATAGAATGAGTTAGGAAGTATTGCTTTCTGTTCAATTTTCTGGAAGAGTCTGAGGAGGATAGGTGTTAATTCTTCTTTGAATGCTTGGTAGAACTCATTGGTGAAACTATCTGGTCCAGGGCTTTTGCCTTTAGGGAGATTATGGATAGTCACTTCAATCTCATTGCTATTGATTGGTCTATTTAGATTATCCAGTTGTTCTTGGTTTAGTCTTGGTAGGCTATAAGTTTCTAGAAACTTGTCCATTTCTTCTAGGTTGTTAAATTTCGTGGCATAAAGTCCTTCATAATATTTTCTTATAATCCTTTGTATTTCTGTGGTAGCAGTGGTAATTTCTCCCCTTTCATTTCTAATTTTGGATATTTGTGTCCTGTCCTTTCATTCTTTGATTAGTCTCACCAGGGGCTTGTCAATTTTGTAGACTTTCTCAAAGAACTAGCTGTTCGTTTTATTAATTTTTTTCTATTGTCCTTCTGTTCTCTAATTGATGTAGCTCTGCTTTAATTTTTATTATTTCTTTCCTTCTGCTAACTTTGGGTTTTGTCTGCTTTTCTTTTTCTAATTCTTTAAGATGGGATGCTAAGATGTTTGCTTGTGATTTTTCTTGTTTCTTGAGATAGGCCTGTAGTGACATAAATTTCTCTCTTATTACTGCTTTAGCTGTGTCCCAGTAATTCTGATACATTGTGTTTTCATTGTCATTAGTTTCTATATATTTTTTAATCTCATCTTTTATTCTTTTACCCAGTTATTTTTTTAATAAGCTGTTGTTTAATCTCCATGTATATGTGGTTTTTTTCTGCTTTCCTTTTACAGTTGATCTCCAATTTCAAAGCTTAGTGGTCTGAGAATACACTTGGTATGATTTCGATCTTCTGGAGTTTGCTGAGGCTACTTTTGTGTCCCAGGTTATGAACTATCCTTGGGAATGTTCCATGTGTACTAGAAAAGAAGGAATAGTCTCTTTTTGCTGGATGAAGTGTCCTGTAAATGTCAATTATGTCCAATTGCTGTAATGTGTCATTTAGAGCTGTTATTTCCTTATTTATTTTCTGTTTGGATGATCTGTCCATGGCTGTTAGTGGGGTGTTTAAGTCTCCCACTATGATTGTGTATTCATCAGTTTCTCCTTTCAAATCTGTTAGTAGTTTCTTTGTATATTTTCATACGCATCCTGGTTGGGAGCATATATGTTGATTAGTGTCCAGTCTTGTTGTTGTTGCATTGTGCCTATTATCATTATGTAATGTCCATCTTTGTCTTTTACTATCTTTTTTAACCTGAAATTTATTTCATCAGATATCAGTATGGCCACTTCTGCTTTTCTCTGGTTACCATTTGCTTGGAGTATTGTATCCCATCCTTTCACTCTAAGTCTGTATTTGTCCTTATGGCTGAGGTGTGTTTCTTGGAGACAGCATATGAATGGGTTCTGTTTTTTAATCCAGTATGCTACTCTCCGTCATTTTATTGGTGAGTTCAGTTCATTAACATTTAGAGTGATGATCAATATGTGAGGATTTCCTGTAGCCATTACTTATTTCTTTCTTTCTTTATTTATTTTTGTTTCTTGTTGCCCCAACTTTGTTCCATTTTTCCTGATGTTTTGTTTCAGGTCAAAGAGCCTCCTTCAGTATTTTTTGGAGTGCTGGCCTCGTGCTGGCAAATTCCCTCAGCTTCTGTGTGTCTGAGAAGGTCTTTATTCCACCTTCATATCTGAAAGATAATTTTACTGGATAATTTATTCTTGGCTGGAAGTTTCTCTCTTTTAAATTTTTGAATATTGAATTCCACTCTCTCCTGGCTTGCAGAGTTTCTGCTGAGAAATCTGATGCCAGCCTGATGGGTTTTCCTCTAAAGGTTATAGTTCTTTTTTCCCTGGCTGCCTTGAGAATTGTCTCTTTGTCTTTAGTTTTGGACATGTTTAGTACCATCTGTCTTGGAGAAGATCTTTTAGGGTTCAGGTATCTGGGGGACCTGTTTTCTTCTTGAACTTGGGGTTCCAGATCTTTCCATAGGTTTGGAAAGTTCTCATCAACTATTTGTTTGAGTATGCTCTTGGTAGAATGCTCTGCCCCCTCTTCTATTCCTATTAACCTGATTTTGTTTTGTCTCATGGAGTCGGATAGTTCTTGCAGAGTTCTTTCAATCCTTTGGTTCTATATTCCCTCTCTTCCTCTTTCTGAGCTGTTTCTGTGTTTTGATCTTCGATACCACTAATTCTTTCCTCCATCTGGTTGGTCCTGTTTCCTATGGCAGTTATTTCATTTCTCACTTCTTTTATTGTATAATTTATTTCTTGCATTTCCATCTCAGTCTTTCTTATGTTTTGAATTTCTTTGTTAAATTGTTCTTTTTGTTCATGGAGTTCCTTCTTTATGCCGTTCACATCCTTTTTTATATTATTTATCTCAGCTATGGTGTTCTGCCAGTATGATTTCTTTTCTCTCACAGCCTTTAGAATGGCTGCTTTAAATTCTCTGTCACTTAAATCAGACCCTTCCAGGTCTCCGAATCTGTCTTCTCCATAAATTTCATGTTGTTTCTGAGGAGTTTTAGTTTTTAAGGAATTTATCCTGTCTGCTGGGTTCTTCCTCTTTGACATGGGGGCTTTATGTCCAGTGCCCAGATCATTGCTTTTGTGGTGTCTTGCTGTAGGGCAGACACTAGGTGGCACTGGGGGTTAAGTTTTGGGAGAGAGGGGTGTTATTTATTTCTTGTTTCTGATCTCCTACTGCTACTGCGTTTGGAGGCTATGAGCATATATCCTGGGGAGAGGCCAACAAAAGGCACTCCAAGGACAGCTCTGCCTTCTGCCCTTTGCTGGGGAAGCTGGTCCGAGGTTTGTTTCTGCTGGGTCAGGTGAATGCTTTCAAATCTGCCTTTCTTCCCTACCCTGATTTAGCATCTATCTGTCTACAGGCTCTCACTGCTTTCAGAACCCTGGGGTGCATGAGGAAGTGCATGCTCCATAAGTCCAAAGCTGTGGGCCTGGCCTGAGACAGCAGGGTCGCCTTTGCAGCAGGCTGGGAACAGGCACTGCAGTCCTGTGTAGGTCTCCAGGGGAACTAGAGCTGGGGTGTCGTCTTTGCAGTTCAGAGTCCTCATTCAGCCCTTCTACCACTCTAAAGTTCCAGAGGCTGGCTTCCCAACTCCGTCCCCAGCATGCAGCTCCAAAGCCCAGCTCTGCCGCAGTCTCTCCCCTCTCACACACTGCACCACTCCGGATAGTCAGCAGTGATTGTGTCCTGTTGCAGTCCGTCTCTGCTCCCTTCCCTCTCACCCGCTCAACCCCTTTTCTCCAACCTTCAGGTGTTTACTTGCAATTTGTGGATTTCTCAACAGTCGTTTTGTCACTCAGGGTCCTCTTTCTTGGCCCCTGGGTGGCCATTCAATTGTGTTTTCTGGGAGAGGCTTTAGGGACTTCCTCTCCAGTTGCCATCTTGTCTCCTTCTCTCCCATGTGCTTGTTAAATAGTAGTTCATCTTTTAGAAGTTTGTCCTAAAAGGATAATTTGAAATGAGGACAAAGGCATATGCAGAAACACATTTATTACAGAATTATTTATAAGACCAACATTTGGTGAAAAATTATTATGGTAGATTAATTTTGTACTATCATGTGATGAAATACTGTGGAAACTTTTACATGAGGTTCTTAATAATTATGATGTAAAAAAAGTGAAAACATCAGAATGTTCTATATTGTATGATCCCAACTTTATAAAAGAAATATATTGTTGTGATTATTAGGAAGAAACCCACTAAAATGTTTAAAATGTTGGTTTATGGATGGTGGCATTACAAATCATTTTATCTTCCCTGTTTTAATTTTGTTCTGATTTTTAAAAGTCTCAACAATAACAGTGATGATGATGATTGAAATAATGTTTACTGAGTAATCACAGTGTGCCTGGTACTGTTCCAAGAACTTCACACAGATTATCTCATTTAATTTCCACAACTAGGCAATGCACTAGAAAGTAGCATACCCATTTCATGGATGTGGAGACTGAACTCTGGGAAGTAAAGGAGCTTGCCAGAGACTAGACAACTGTTAGGAAGTGGTGCTGAATTTGAGTCCATTTACTTCCAAATTTGTCCCAATGAAAGTGTGTTAGTATGATAATCAGAAAAGAATCTTTAAAAAAATTTAAAGGAATACCATGTGTTCCAAATCTGATTTTTAACCCATGTATTTTTGTGGAGAAGTAGTATCAGGATTTTTTTCTTATGATAGAAACTGGAATTTGAGTATCTGGTCTGTACCAGGCATGCCAACACATTCTCTTATTTACCTTACAACAGCTTGGGAAGGTAGATCTTGTGATTCTTATCCTGACTTTATGCATGAGACAAATGACCCAGTATGACACAATGATGTGTCCATGATCACATAGCTAACACACAGCAGAGCTTGGATTCAAAGTCATTTTGCTTCCTTTCTAAGCAGGGGTCCTCATACCTCATCTTGCAGAGTATCACGATCTCTCTGTGCTTCTGAGCAACTCTGTGTGTGTGTGTGTGTGTGTGTGTGTGTGTGTGTGCGCGCATGCTCGTGAGTGTATGGAGCAAATCAAACAGCTTGCTCAGGACAGTTGCTCACTTTGATTCCCAGGGCCCCTGGAACCCCTGCACATACAGGGTCCAGAGTAGGGTTGGGTCATACAATTGAAGAGATTCTTGTCTAAATGGTTCCAGAGGTTTCACAGTATCAGTGAGCTTTCCACAGTGATCCGAAGAGCCCAAGATTCCAATTGTGCTGTCAATGTTAAGGTGATGGTCCACTCACCCATATCCTGCCCAAAGTGTTCTCTTTAAGTCACAGGGCAGCTTGAGTCACTTCATCATGTGGCTGTTGTTTTCATGCTGGGTGCCAGTTTTCTTGAAGCTAGATGTGGAATGTCGTATGAACTAGACCAGATGTCGTTAACCTCTAGAGGACAAGATTCTCTGACTCCTCAAATGTACACTGAGCTCATAGTGTGTGCTAGATACCCTGTTGGGTATCTACCACACAGTGATGATGAAAACAAGCCCAGCTCTTGCTCTCTGGGAGCTTACAGTTGGGAGATGAGCCAGAATGATCAAATAATCACATAAGCAATGTAGCTTTTAAACAGTACTAAGTGCCAGGTCAGTACATTGTGCTCCAGAAGGTTATAAAAGGAAGACTTGACATATTTAAGGATGATCTGGGCAGGCTTCCCTGAGGAAGTTGCATTTGAGCTGAGACTGAAGGAGCTGAAGAGGTAAAGCAGAGAAGGAATGGCATTGCAGTCACAGGGAACAGCATTTTTAAATGCCCTCTCATGGGAGGTATCAGGGTCAGTAAGGGCTTAGAAGGCCAGTGTGCAGAGAGCGAGGTGGGCAGGCTTGCAGGAGATGAGAGAGAGGGACGGCGGAGGCAGAGCACAGGGGATCATGCAAACACTGCAAGGAGTGTTGATGTTACTCAAGTGGCAGTGGGAGCCCACTGAAAGGTTTTCAGGTAGTTGGGGAGGGTTACGTGACAGATTAGTACTTTGAGAAGCTTGCACTGGCTACCGTGTGGAGGATGGGTTGGGTAGGAAGTCCTGGGATTTGGGTGTGCAGTTGGGAGATGGTTGATGGAGATGAGTCTTGGGTAGATTGCACTTGGATAGATCCCCAGAAGGGGGATTGCTGGGTCATACGGTAACTCCATTCCCAATTTTCTGAGGAACCTCCACACTGCTTCCACAGTGGTTGTACCAGTTTGCACTCCCACCAGCAGTGTACCAGAGTCCCTTTCTCTCCACATCCTCCCCAGCACTTGTTATTCCTTATCTTGTTGATAATAGCCATTCTCACAGGTATGAGGTGGTATCTCATTGTGGTTTTGATTTGCATTTCCCTGATAGCTAATGAGGATGAGCATTTTTTCATATGTCTGCTGGCCATTTGTATTTCTTCGTGGGAGAAGTGTCTGTTTAGTTCTTATGCCCACTTTTTAATTGGGTTGTTTGTTTTTTTGTTGTTAAGTCTTATTAGTTCTTTATATATTTTAGATGTTAGACTCATGGATACAATAGTTTAATGATTATCTGGGGATAAAGGGGAAAGGGGTAGAACAGCAGGGAGAGGGGAGCCAAATATATGGTGATGGAAAGAGAACTCACACTGGATGGTGAACACATAATGCAATAAATGACAACGCACTGTAGAATTGTACACCTGGAACCTATGTAATTCTTGGTAACCAATGTTATGCCAGTCTAACAATAAAAAAAATATATTTATAAAAAAAAATGTTGAGCAAAACCAGAGCACTGCGAAGTTACCTTTTTAAGTGTCTGTGAGAGTCAGGTAAATTGCTAATCGCCTGTATCAAGGCAAGCTGGTGTGCTGGTACCTGTGTGAGAGAGCCTTCCCTGGAATCCGAACCACTTAAATGGGTGGAGAATCATTGAAGTTGGAAAGTTATTATAGTAAGCACATCCAACCGTGTGGCTTCCCTGGGCCACACTAGAAGAAGAAGAATGGTCTTGGGTCCCACATCAAATACACTAACACGAATGATAGCTGATGAGCTAAGGAAAGGACCTTGCATAATTTTTGTATGTTTTGAGAAAGTTTACAAGTTTGCATTGGGCCACATTCAGAGCTCTCCTGGGCCACGTGCGGCCTGTGGGCCGCAGGTTGGACCAGCTTGATATGTGGTTATAACTTGGAGGACAGGTAGTGGGAGCCTACACCTAGGTCGGTATGCCTTCTGTGAAGGGGAACGAAAAGGAGAGGCCGAACTGGCTTATTTACTTCAGCTTTTTAAGAGGGTCATTTTACATTGTTAGAGTGAGAAGAAAACCAAAGAAGTGATGGATGAGCCCTCTGCTGCATGGAGAATTTAATCACAGACTTCTGCCAGCCGTTCCGTCTTCCTGCTGCACGTGGTGGACGTGGGGGGAGTCTGAATCACACTGAGGAGAGCGCGGCTGCGCTCAGCCTTGGGCTTGCTTCGTGGTCAAACCTGTGCACTCTGACCAGACAGGACTGGAACTCTTTGTGCTGTTGTGCACAGTGTCAGTGTTCTTTACCAGAAAGTTCTGGCCAGAAATGGGGAGTGACCTGCTGGGGAGGGGCCAGAAGAGGTCTTTCCACTGAGTCCTGATTTTCCTCAGGATCTGGGAGGACAGTGGTCATTAGGAGCCCTAAGGAAGAGAGGGAGAACTGCCCACACAAAGGGCCAACTGTGGGGCCTGAGTTAGGCTCCTGGGGGAAGTGGAGGCTGTGGAGGAGAGAGGGGAGCCAGGAGGAAGGAGGAGGAGGACTTGGTTTTGCTCTATGCACTCCCAGGGCGCAGGCTGTCCACACCTCTCCATCTGCCTGGTGCAGGTGACACAGGCCTGAGTCTGGAGAGAGCACGTGGGTGCCTGTGCCCACCCCTCACCTCTGCACGTGCCGTCGGCCGTGGTCTGCTTCCACTGGCAGGCCACGTGCTCTCCTTCTCCCGGCCTCTTGCACATGCCGTTCCCCCTGCCTGAAACACCCTTCCACGCCCTCTGTCCGGCTCACACCCTCTTGTCCTTCCCGTCTCATCTTCCCTTGGGAAGCCTTCCCAGCTGTGAAGTGGTATCCCTGGACCCCCTGTGTCTCCCCCATGCTGTAGCCCTTCCCACACAGGGCTCTGTGGCCTGCTGCCTTGGCTGCCGGTCGCCTGCACTTTGGGGAGCTGGGCACAGTGCCACGCACAGCCAGTATTTAATACCTCATTAATGAATGTGAACGACCAAGGCCTCAGTGCTGCTCCTCTCCCTTTGGTGATGAAAAACGGGTTATTGATTCCAACGCATGGAGGAAAAGAAATTGCCTTTGCTGTCTGTCGGTGATACTGTATGGAGTGGCAGGCCCAGCCGTTGTCTCTGCCTCCCGGGAGGGTTCAGTCTGAAACAGAGTGGGGAGTGCATTTGGGTGGGGGGTGGGCAGAGGCTGTACAGGGGCCTGGGAGCTGCCCGCGGCCGAGGAGAGCAGACCCAGGGCCGTTTGGGGGCTGGGAGGAGGGGGCCCTGAGGTTATCCAAATGGTTGCAATGTCATCTCTCACCCATTCCCATTTCCACACTATTAAATCTGCCTTTCCTCACATATCCTTAAAGGGGAAATAAATTACCTGCATCCTGTACCTATAGCTGCCGTGTTATTACCGCTAATGTAACTTCTCAGGGACAGCCAGGCACTGTTCATATTTCATAGTCATTTGCGCCCCCAAAGCTATATGGAACTATCAAGTATTCATGGGCACCATCTAGACCACCCATTTTTTTTCTGCTGGTTGTACCCAAAGGTTTGAGGGCAGAATTAAGCTCGGGCTTCATTACCACTTGGGGCTTTCAGCGCTGTCCTTTCCATCCCTTTCTTATTGGGCTAGTTTGTCAAAGGCAGGCCCCAGGAGTGGCTTATGAGAGCCATCTCAGATGCTCTATGGTGATGGCCCCTTATGGATCTGGGGGGATGTGTGCATCTCACTTTGTTTGCTGGAGAATGGTGCTGGGTGGTTGGCTCTAGACGTCCCTGGGGTTGACCAGATATTGCTCCTCCACACCTACTTCTGTGCTTTTGCTACCCAGTTACTGTCACCAGGATGCTGGACATTACAGCGCCTGCTCCCCACCCATCAACTTCACCCATCCAAAACATCCCAGCAGCCCTCAGGGCGTGTTGGGTCACCTCCAAGACATGTGCAGTCTGTCCACATCTCATTATCGCCATTGCTACCCCTCTGTCCCCGCCTCTTGTCTGGACTACTGCCGTAACCTCCTAGTTGGCCCACCTACTGTCTGTCTTGCTGTCCTCTAGTCCACTTGCCACACAGCCATCAGCGTGACACATTCCTCTTTATAACTGATATATTTAAAAAATAGATACAGTGCACACCTCGTTATCTGCCTGCCTACCAGTGTTAACATAGCTCTGTCGGCTTCAGATCATTTATTTAAACAAAATAACACAGATAGGTTCGTGGAGACCCTGGGATGCTCTTCCCAGATCTCGTTCCCTTCTTTCCTCCCCAGAAGTACCTGCGTTCCTCAATTTTTCATGCCTCTGTGTATGTTGTTACTATGTATATATCTGTAAGTAAACACGTGCACTGTTGTTTTGTATGTTCTATACCTCATGTAACTGGTATCACACTGTGCTTTTTTTTTCCATGTTGACCTGTTTTTGAGGTTCATCCATTGCTGATTCATGTGGTCCTAACTTATTCACTTTGGTTGCTGGGGAGTAGTCTATTGTGTACACGATTTATTTGTCCATTCTTCTTTGCTGGATACTGAGTCATCTTTTCAAAGTATAAATCAGATCGTGTTTCTGTCTTGTTTACAATCCTTCAGTGCCCCAAGAGGAGGCTGTCCCAGTCCTCATGGCCTCATGTGGCTATGCCCACACTGGTGACTGCACAGCCCAACACAGGCCGACCCCAGGAGGAGGCGGCCTCAGGAGGTGGGGAAATCCTCCTCACTTAGGCTTACTATAGGCTGTTCTTTATTCCCACCCGGTAATGGCTGCTCTCGGCGGTGACTAACAGATGACATTGGACTTTGTTGCCCTAAGCGTCAGGTCTAGATTAGATAGCTGAGAGGAGTAGGGAAGAAAGACTATAGACATTGGGGCCACGAAGCCCTGAGGAAGAAACTGATTGGTCAAGCTTTACAGGGCTGTAACATGGGGCCTGATGGTGGACCAGGAGTGGCTGAAAGGTCAGAAGCTTGCACCCTTTCTTCTCCCTGGCCCAAAATGTTCTGTGAACTTGCCTCAGCTGGTGCTCACCTTGCAGAATAGAAACTCCTTCCCTTCAAACTGCAACTAAGTAGGAGGGATATTATCACCAGGCAGCTTTGTATTTGCTGTGATGTATAGAAAGGTCATGGTCTGAGAACTCATGTCCTCGAGCCATTCTTACCTTCACTGCTTTATGCTCACCAGCAGCTTGAGATACCTCATGGGGATCATACTCTCCGGTGTCATGAGCCTGCCACTGGTAGCTCTGTTGAATGTACTTACAAGGGGCATCCCTGAAGGTTGTTGGTAGGAAGTGACATGAATGGCTTTATCATTCTCTTTTTCAGGCTCCCACAGAACTCAATCTTGGTTCCTCTTTTTAACATACTGAGTTTTAATGGTTTATGTCTTATATAGAGTTTACAACCAACAGGAACATGCCCAGAGTGAGACTGTCATTTGTCCATAGTGCACAGTATACAGTGGGAGCTCAATGTATGTATGAGTTATAGGAAGATAATGATGGCAGATTGAAAGGTGGGTCAGAGGGAGAGTAAGCTCAAACTCAACATGTCAATAAGGAGTTAGCTGCTATAGGTCAGAGGAGCAATTCTGAGGGGTTGGGGGACAACCAGAGGCTAGGTTTGGGTGTGGAGAGATAGAGGAAGGAAGGATTACAGGTGACTAGGTTTGTGGCTTAGCTGACTGGATGGAAACACAGAAAGAGAAGGTGGTTGGGGGTAGGTGGGGAAGGATGAGGTTAAGTGTAGGGTCCAGGCTGCTGTCATATTGCTTGTGGACTGTCCCTGGGACAAGGAGCAGCAAGCCCCTGGAGAGATGGGCCTGGAGAAACATTTGGGGGACACCGACAAGAAGGGGGAACTTGAAGCCATGGAGTGAGGCAGAGCATTGCTGGGTCTTTCCAGCAAGAGCAAGTGGGATGAGAGACAGAGAACTGAGGAGGGAACCCCACGGAGCAGCGGCAGGGAGGGACTCGAAAGCAGGAGGAGTGCTCGCAGGAGACCAGGGAGAGCCGGAGAGTGGGGACGTCGGCTGGCGGGGCTGCGTAGCCTCATGGTACTGTGGGAACCCTGGGGAGAGACGCGCTTGGGAAGGAAGGAGGCTGGGGTCAGGGGCTGAAGGGTGGTGGCCTTTGTAGTGAGTGGCCTAGGTCATTGGTAAGTGTTGTTTTTTTGTGGAATGACATGATAGCGACTGAGCGTGAGTGGGCACGGAGGTGGTGGAGACAGGAGGACTAGACCAGAGGGGACCAAGGCCCTGGTTCACGGCCTCGTCCCGCCCTGGATGAACTCCTGAGGGTTCTGAGATAACTGAAGGGAAAGCAGAAGTCACCTGGCCCAGGGGCTGGGCATCTAACCATTTCACCTGCCCAACACCCAGGCCTCCTGTCCCTTCCCATCATCCTCTGGGGCTAGAGGAGGGTTTCTGATGCTATCTTGTGTTGTGCAGCGTGGTCCAGGGCTTACAAGATGTTTCCTTGGGGTGGAATTGAGCCCTTTCGGAATCGTGCTGGTGACAGCAGGTGAACTCCCAAACTGGCAGTTGGAGCAAGAGCAGCAGGGGGGGCCCAGGGGAAGGGCGGCTCATCAAAGTGTTCTGCTGACCAGGCCTCTGTATGGCCACCAGTGCAGTGGACTTCTGTCAACCAGAACTCAAGCAACCGGCAAAATCGACCCGTCCTCAGCGGTGCCGGTTACCCGAGAGTCTACTGTGTTATATTTCCACAGATCACAGGGTCCTTCAAGAAGGTTGTGAAAAGTAAATGAGCGGAAAGCAGCTGAATGAAGGGGACAAGGTCTGGGAGTTATTTTGTTAAGAACAGGGGTGACTTGAGCCATCGAGCGGCCCTACACGTAGACCTGGATTTAGGGGGGCATTGTGCCTGCGAGGACAGGGACTTTTAGGATCCCCAATAATCACTTTTGTTCTGCGGTGCAGATAAGCTTGGTCTCGATGGGAATCTGCTTCCACACGCTGCTGCCTCCACTCCTGCCCCTTTGGGAG